>JAULBM010052283.1:0-10498 GCA_032357055.1 Geukensia granosissima
CTAATCTTTCCCTTAGAAACCCTTGGCTCAGTAGCTTTCTAGTCAGCTGCAACCCTCTATCAATAAAATCTTGTAAAGGACCTTGGGTAGATGCTTCCTGATGAGATGAAAATGTAAAAAAGGTCAGACGACTGACACCAAGTGATGACAAAAGTGATGATAAAAATTTCTCATCACCTTTAGCATTGCCATTTTTGGACTCTTCAATCCCTTTATATAAAAAATTTAATGCAGTTCCATGGAACTTGATGTCATGCCTGCCCATCCTGTTGCTCAATTTGTTGTCAATTTAATAAATTTGCATCAATCTGACAAAACTACTTAAGTTTGAAAAAAAAACTTCACCTGAAAGTTAACCAACAGAATGACCACTTGTTACCTCAGTATAAACTGCTAGTGATAAAACTTGATGTGATTGTTGGTGCAAGGGGGTTAGGCCATCAACTGATTTGATAAAGGAAACTGAATACAAAAAATACATGCAAATGTAAAAATTGCACCTTTATCTAATATGATTATAATTCATACATAACTGAGTTGGCTACCCATCAAGTGGGTGTGGAATCCAGAATCCAAATATTAATTGGCTATTCTGCTATTGATGCAACTCCATATAAAATATCAACTGGTTTAGGCTCCTATTTAGGACTGTAGAAACTGTTTGCTAAAACTTTGAGTGATGTATGAGGGGGTAGGGCCAACTAAGTGTTGATTTGAACTATACTTATACCATATTTTTTGGACTATTAAGTTAAGACTTATTTTCTTTAAAATGGATGCATTGTCCGTTATAGTTCAATGGGGAAAATGCAGATTAGACCATCATAAAAAATAAAGAAAATAATATAGACCTACAACTAAAATGAGCATCACAGTTTCCCATAGTTTTCAACGGGAACTTTCAGTTGCATAAAATCAGTAAATGCAACAAAAAATTGATTGAATTAACTTTTGTAGCACTCTTTAACAGGAATAAATTGGAAAAATCCAATCAAAATTTTCAAAAATTAGGGATATTCTTTGACCCAATGTTTCAATAAATGTAGGAGATGAGTCATGGCAAGAAGCTTATCTAGTTTGCTTTATTAAGAAAATCCCTATTTGGTCCTCCTAAAATTAAGCACTTGAGGCTAGATCACCAAAAATCAATGCCAACCTTAATTTATTACAAAGGATCAACGTCCTTTAATATCAAAGTAGAACTAAAGGTATTGTGCAGAAATCTTACATCACTTACAAATACAGCACTATAGCAAATGTAACTGCAAATTTTTACAGTCATTAAAAACTAATTGAGCTGACCTTCCATGGGATATTAGCTTTCCAGCACCTCCAAGCCTCACTGAGATGTTGTAGAATAGTTCTGGCTTTGTTCTGTTTGATTCCCTCTGGCATCATGTCCAATATATCATGCATTACCTAAAACATAATCATCATAAATTGTTTCAGTCCACTTACATTGTGATATTTATAGGGTACTGGATAATACTGAATTAATACTTTTTTAACTAAATTGCAAAATAATTTTAAACTGATCTACAACAGATATATACTGAAATTATGATGGAAAATTATCTATGTTGGTAAGTGTTTGTATAAAGCTATATTAAACTAAAACTTTGTTCTAGCAGCATGTACTTACCGCAGCTCTCAGCTCCAAATCAAAGTGGCTCTCCACTCTCTGCTTTGTGACAGTTTTTGCCACCCCTTTAGAATGCCGTCCTTCAAACTGTCGGGACAGGAGGTTACCTAACCACCTTTCTAGAAGGGGTGTGATACCTCTCATAAAGAAAAGCCACACTCTCCAACCAGGGGCCCAAAAGCCACATCCTGGACCTTTGCCAACAGCTCCCTGCAACACATTAAAAATAATAAAAAAAATTTTATACAGAAACATTTAATTAAAAGAATATGGATTATATGCCAGAAAGACATGATCCACATCTTACATATATTAAAAACAAACATTTTAAGGCCACCTTCAATGTATGTACATGGCTTTTCTGGATTTACTTTCCTCACTCAAGGGGAAAAATTGAAAGATCAATTAACATAATAAATTTCTTACGCATACTAATTAAATATTATTGGAAGCAAAACATAAGAACATTTTGAAACTTCTTGTTACACATAAGAAGGAGCTTTGTCCATTACAAAGTTGACTGAAAATAATGTATTCCCTTTAAGAATATGTATCTTTCCAAATTAAAATAATAAAACACTGCATACCCAGTACTTTAAAGTACTTTTGTTTGTGAGGTACCAATTTTCATGGATACTGTGGCTCCCAAAATATAACATCCATGCAACTTCGTAAAAAGGTTCATCTAGGTATCCAAGATAATTTCTGAGAAAACAACTAGAGAAGGCTGAGCCTGTATTGCTCACCTGACATAAGGCCAATCAAAAACAAACTTTAAATGACCAGCATTGGGTATGGTTGTTGTTTCACTTTATATAGGATATCCCATACACAATTCCTGTCAATTATTATTATTCCATTTGAACAAGTGGTTTCAAGGATTTTTTTTATGTATCAGCCAAGAAAAACAAGAATTATCCATGACAGCCATGTTTTATGTCTGATTGAGATGAAATAAGAAAACTTTAAGAAGGACCCTGCATAGATGCATTCTGTAGAAAAATGATCCATTTGGCCAAATGGTTTCAAAGAAGATTTTTTATGCATCATCCAATCAGAAACAAGAATCATTTGTGGTGTTCATGTTTTTTGTCCTATTGGCAGGATATGAGGAAACTTTGTAAAGTACCTTTGGTAGATACTCTAATGGCCAAGTTGTTTCAGAAGTGAACATTTTTTAAGGTAACAGTCAATCAGAAACATGAATCCTCCATGTCAGCCAGATTGCAAACTCAAAATGATTGCAAAAACTTACCTGACCCTTAAAAGACAAGTGCAATTGAATGGAGATAACTGTTCTGTTCTCCAAAAATTGTGTACA
The DNA here is from genome assembly GCA_032357055.1 of Geukensia granosissima. Lineage (NCBI taxonomy): Eukaryota > Metazoa > Mollusca > Bivalvia > Mytilida > Mytilidae > Geukensia > Geukensia granosissima. Next base: position 2,964 of record JAULBM010052283.1, read on the forward strand.
TCAATCAGTGACTTTACTGTTGCAAATATCTGTTAAACTTAATCTACAGCAGTAAAATCACCAACTAACATAGGCAGTACAGTAATATCTAAATGAAATAGCCCTTGTTCCTTAATCACAGTATATTTACCGTGTTAAATCTGTAATAGATCAAATGTTTAATGTCCTTGCACATTCTGATCTGACGCATCAATTTGTACTTGTATCTGTACATGCCTGTCAGCTGTCCAACATGGGCAAAGATATACTGAATTCCATCTGCCAACTGTAAATAAAGGTCAAATTTGTAAAATTAATAAAAATTTTGTTTCCTGATGTTTTAGATGCAAGCTTTATTATTTTGGTTTATGGAGGTTCTGGAGACTGAACATGTATCTCACCTTTTGATCAGGAACAAGAATTGACCATGAAAGTCATGAGACTCATTTGACATCTGGGCGAAATGAGTGACCTTCTACAGGTCTGGCTCCTTCTGGGTGATCATTTCAGAAAGATATTTTTTATTCGACTACTGCAAAAAATAGAATTGCCCAGGGCAAAACAACAAATATTAATGAAAGAATTCCATAGATGGTCCTGTCATGTTTAGTTCTACTTTGTGAAGCAGACCTCCCAATTTGTACATTAAAGTTTTTATTTTAACTCTCCATTAGCTGCACTAGTGTAGATCTTGCTCAAACATGCCTGATGTTACATTTATTTTGTGGTTTTTGGATTTTCTCTTAAATGAGCCAATTAGAAAGAAGAATGAACTATTCTGGCCACGGTTTTCAAAATGAAAAAAAAATGCAAAAAATTTTCCATTGCTGCTTACTATGAGGATTGAGTCCAAAATTTAAAATCAGCCAATCAGAAACAATTACTGCCTATGATGTTGTAATATGTGAAAAGTCAGTTTTCTGAATTCTGTAATAATCATAATTGTGTAAGAGGCTGTTGTAGCTGAGTTCTGTGGCAGATGATCTGATACACAGGATGGAATGACCATGTGAATGCAGCACACTACCCTCTGTGGATAGGCAGATGATCTGATACACAGGATGGAATGACCATATGAATGCAGCACACTACCCTCTGTGGATAGGCAGATGATCTGATACACAGGATGGAATGACCATGTGAATGCACTACCCTATCTATGAGAGAAGTATGAAAATGGACAAATGAAATTCTTTTTCATTAAATTCTTATTTACTCTTTCAGGGATGACTCCCCGTTTTCTAGAATTGGTGCTTCAGACAGCCAATTGAGGGTCCTGGAATTCTGGGATTACGGTACAAGATTTTGTTCTTTAAAATTAGAGCCTAGAGGACAGAGGTATCATTCTTTCTTCTTTTCCGGTTCGAATGAATTATGATGAAAAAGATGAAAAATTATGGATTTTATGGGAATTTGAAGATGAAAAAGAAATTTTTAAGAACTTATAAAGGATTTGAAACAAGAAAAGCAGAAATTTCTGTACTTTTAGTGAATAGCACATAAACTGGACATCGACTTTTGGAAAATTATTAATTTTAAGTACCTTGTTACGATTTCAGAATTTTTATGCAAATTTGTCACAAAAAAATTTGTTGAAAAATTGACTGAAAGCACTGAAAAAATGGTTTTTTTTTTTATTAAAATGCAACAAAATAAAGGGAAGAAATGTCATAATTTTTTCTCCAGAAGCAATTATATGTGAATTATTATTATTATTATTTCCAATGGAGCCAATGTCCCAGAGTTACTTTTTGAAAAGATATAATTGCTGAAAAAACTTTACTAATGGTTGACAATTAACAAAATTAATATTAGTTATTTACATACAATTATTCACATGAAAAACTAATCATTGTATCATTAATTTTAAATATTAAAGATGGCTATTATCAATGTTCTCAATTGAGTATGTTGGGTTTTTGATTAAATATGATCCTTACTGTACCTCACAGTTTAATCTATATTGATTATACCCAATTCATCTTACATTTCACAATCCTACTAGTCTTTCTCTGAATACCTGAAAAGCATCAACATTTCCCAGTCTGTACTGAACATGGCTGTCCACCACAAGTTTCGACAATCTGAGAATCTCACGACACAAGTGGAAGGCATTCCCAAATCTTGACTTCTTTCTTTCCTGTAAAACAACATTAAATTTCATAAGTCACTCGAAAATGGTAGTATAATAATTTACAATCCTGCTTTTTGGTCATCATAACCCTGAGCCTCAAATGGTTTATTTTTTCTTTAATGAAAACAGAGTTATTCTATACTATTTAGGATAATACAGGACTATGTAATTTATAGGGTGATAATTTTCAGCGAATCAATAATTGTGCTAGCTTCAAAAATATATGATTGAAATGTCTAGTTTAGCTTTGTTCCTTCTCTGATCTTTCAGACCAAATATTTGCACAAGTATGAAACAAAACAAACTAGGGGTCGTTTTTAGACACAAAAACAAATGTCCCCCCACCAACAAGGTCATTTATGAGGATTTTTTAAGTTTAAAGGGGCTAAACTCTAACAAAAAATGAGGAAATTGAAATTTCATGGTAATATGCTCCTGAACATATGATGTCCCAATAATGTATGAAGTTTCATAAAAATCAGATGAGTAGTTTCAAATTTTGTGACAGACACACAGACAGAAGGACACATGGACCCATGCGTAAGCCAGAAACCATCTGTCTCCCCATCATACTTAAATAGACATAAGTAAATTATTTGCTTCTTCGGTGGTGTGGACATATTTTCCTTCGTTAACCATACACTAAAAAAAGGAACAGCAATTAATGGTAAAGTGTACTTTTTAGGGTTTTTCAGTGCCGCCGTGGTCAAAACTAACAGATGGAACCGACCAGATATTCAAGAAACCAGGGTTTTACAATAAAATTATGTATAGCAAATCCTATTTACAATAAAAAATCAGGAGATAATCCTCCAAAATCAGAAAGGTTGGCATCTGTGCAAATGCAACTTTGTGGCAAAATATAAACTTAAAAAATTTGATCATGCAAGTCTGATTTTTGTGAACCACTTAAAACAACCTATGATTACACTTGCGACTACTCAAACTTAGAACTAAGAATTTTTTGTGAACAGGTCCTCTGGACTCAAATTAAAAAAAACCTAACAAGAGTCTGCGGTATAAAAAATGTAGATCAATTAGTCCATATTGACTGATTTTGATGACCAATTGACAGATGTATAGATTAGAGTTGTGGACTTTTACCCAAGGTGAGCTTAAACAAGTGTTCTGATAAGTTTGTACCTTAGTGGTCAGTGTTTTGACAGGTTTGTTCTGATAAGTTTGTACCTTAGTGGTCAGTGTTTTGACAGGTTTTAAGTTGAAGTTGTAGTCCAGATGTAAGTAGTTCAGATTTTTTCTGTGGATCAACAGATTTAACATGTTGTAACCCTGGCGACAAACTTGTAAACCAACTTCCACCCAATCTAACTGTGTCATCTGGAAAAATTTTGTGGCCTTGAAAGAACGGAACAGGTATCTACAAAAAAATATACTAAATTTTAATTCATAAAAATAATAAACAAAATAAATCAACTATGATTACCAGTTATCACTTGCCCTTCTGGTTGAAAATGATATGACACCTTTTAAATTTAATACAAAAACAAAAATATAAAAATAGGACTTTTATATACATTCTCTAGTGGTTGTCTAATAAATGCTGGGTGCTGCTATCATGAACATGCTTTCCCTAACTGAGGAGATAAAAACAGCTTGACATTTTTAGCATTATGTTTAAAACAATATACTTTTTTGTTAAAAATCATGAAAGATTTGGAAAAAGTAATTGCCATAATGTTAACAGATATTATTGCCGAGCTTTTGACAAGTAAGTTTGTTTCAAGATCATTTTTATTGAAAAAACACTGAAGTACATCAAAATGTATTTTAACCAGAGACTGTAAGCAACCTGTATTGAGCCATTTTGACTTTCCATGGAGGACAAGCCAAACAAAACTAGAGGCACCCTATATCTCTCATCTGATACCATTTGCTTATTTAAGTATACTGAATGCTATTAAACCATGTAATCTCATGTAATCTTGAGCCATTCTGACTTTCCATGGAGGACAAGCCACACAAAACCAGAGGCGCCCTATATCTCTCATCTGATACCATTTGCTTATTTAAGTATACTGAATGCTATTAAACAATGTAATCTCACTTAGGGTTCAATGTTTAACAAAGTCTTCTTATGGCAGCCAACTTGAAAATACTACAGCACAAAACACCTAACTTTTGTAGTGGATCATATGACACCATTCACACAATAAATCATTTAAATCTGTGTTGTAGTTGAATGTTAAACAAACCCATGGTAGGGCTGCCATTCTGGTTGGCAATAAACAAAAATTTTGTAGAGGACCACCAAAGTATCATTCAACCACAAAATAATGCAATTAACTATAAATAGTAACTCACAGGAACTTTAAATTAATCCAATACATTATCTTCCCTTTCTGATGAACATGTCTATCATACACTAACAGAGAAGAAGTTTAAAATGTAAATATTAGAAATACAGAAAGGAAATGTACGCAATGGTGTAAGGGACTGGCTATCTTGTAATACCAAACAGTATGAAAAACATTTTAGGCATATTTTTTGTTGTCCAATTAAGATAAATTGACAATCTTTCAAACAACCTTCCTAGGATGCCACAAAAAATTTTTAGTTCATTTGGCTAAGTGATTTCAGAATAACTGGCTTTGAAGATCAGAAACAAGAATAACCAGTAGTTATCATATAAAAAAATTCTATTAAAATTTTACAGAAGTCTATCTTAATAGCAAATTTGATAGTTCAAGACAGAACCTTTAATGTTTGACCAAACAGAAACAAGAATTACCTGTTGTAGCTGACCAACAGGTAACAATAAGGAAACATTATTGAGGCCATCATATAAATAATATATGGCCTAATTTCAGTTCATTTGACCCAGGTGTTTCAGAGGAGAAGAAATATAAAAACTGTAGCGACCATGTCGATAAACCAACTATGTCAAAATATGCAAACTTTATAAAGTTAAATGCTTCAGGCCAAGTTTCAGTACATTTTGCCCAACAGTTTCAAAAGAGAAGATTGAATTGCAAAGATAACTGATAGCCAAACTGATGATGGCAGATCAATCATGGATGCCAAGTGATGACAAGCTAACATGGTCTTAAAAAGTAATTCAAATAACTGATGCACAACTTCTGTTCGTACCTTTTCTTTTGAGCCTTTGGAGGTCTATGTTTTAAAGCATTAAGAACATAATATTTGAGAAGTTTCTGATATGACACTCGGACTTTAACTGGCATATTTGCAGGGCAATGCTCCCTGTACCTAAAATATAAAAAAATTAACATAGTATTAGCACTTTACTACAATCATTCAAATATGCAATCCTTCATTAATATGTTGTGCAACAACCAGAGGTCTCCAGGAGTTTGATTTCCTACAGTGTACTATAAATAACAAAGTTTGGGCGTGGTAATCTAGTTCATTAATCTTTAATAATAGATCAGCTACAAAGTAACAACACTTGGTCAGCACCTTGTAAGGAATATTTCGCAACTATGTTTTGTTTCAATCCATTTAGCAGTTCTCTGAAAGATTTTTTTTTGTATGAATTTACCACAAGGTCTAATGTTAAACTAAGTCCCCCCTTGGCAGCCATATAGGACATATCAGAACCAAAGTAACATCAATTTCCACAATGATTGATTTCAATTCATTTGGCAGTTCTCTAAAAACATTTTTTTCTAGCTCTATGTGTACACATTCATTTTTTCCTTTAAAGGTCAGTGTCTTTATTGAAAATTATCTAGTAGTTTATCTGTTTATTATCTGCCCTATTCAAGCTATTTCAAACGGCCAAGTCATTTAATGAAATCTTGATGTGCCCTGTGTTTGTTTATATGTTGTGTTTAATTTTGAATGTATAACTGTCAGGCAACCTATGACAGATTTTGTTAGATTTCTTTGCCCTTGAATATCTGTAATTTGTATCTGTATTTGCGTGCTCCAATGCAAAGATGTAGTGTCATCGACATCTAGCAAAGAATTCTGCTCAAACCAGTGCTAGGGGCCATCTTGATCTTACAGTGAGGTGCAAGTTTTTACTCCAGCTTTAAGATCTTCACTGTGATTATGAGATGAAAACAGCAATCAAAGTGCTGTTCATTTCCTTGATATTTACTTGTATATATGAGATTTTGTGTCATGACTATTTAACACCATATCCTTTTCTATTTTTGTATGAATTTTTCAAAGGGTCCTAAAAAGTGTGGCCACTGAAATGTCTTGCCTATATCAAAAAGCTTTGACCTTGTAAATATGTGGACACACAAAGGCTTGTCTAATATAAGTACAAAATATATGTCGTACCATCAGTAATTTAAATGAATGATGTGCTTCAAAAACTAAGCCCGAGTTTACTAAAGATGTGCTAGTAACCGACACAAACTAAAAACTATGAATCTCACACATACCAGGTTTTTACCAGTGGAACATCAATGGCTCTACGGGTACGTCCAGATCTCATGTTGAATGGCCTTGGGGCCCACAGCAGTGCTATTCCATTGGCTGTGTTGTCTGTGTAAAGAGGTGTTTCCTTCATGAAAGGCTGGACATACTCTGGCAACTCAAATTCCTCTTCATCATCAGGTAGGATATCACCTCCCTAAAATTAAATACATCATCATGATTTAGTATATCATCTCCCTAAATTTAACTCTTCAACATCAGCTAGTACCATCACCTTTCTAAAAATCAGGTAGTTTACATTGTGTGTGTCAGTGCGAGATCATTTTTTGAGGATAGTTACCTTGTTTGTGTGTCAGCATGAGATCAATTTGAGAGGATTGTTACCCTGTTTGTGTGTCTGTGAGATCAGGTTGACGAGAGGATAGTTACCTTGTTTGTGTGTCTGTGTGAGATCAGGTTAATGAGAGGATAGTTACCTTGTTTGTGTGTCAGCGTGAGATCAATTTGAGAGGATTGTTACCTTGTTTGTGTGTCTGTGTGAGAAAGTGTTGAGGAGAGGATAGTTACCTTGTTTGTGTGTCTGTGTGAGATAGTGTTGATGAGAGGATAGTTACCTTGTTTGTGTGTCTGTGGGAGATTGGGTTGATGAGAGGATCAAAGTAAAATGCTGGTAAATCTGGATCTTCCGTCTTGATGTAGACAACATTTGGTGTATGATACCTAAAAAATAATAACAGAAACATCTTTTATAACAGTTTGGTATTTTTTCCTTTGTTTTGTTGCCTTATATTTCCAACCTACAGTTCTGATACTGGAAAATATCAGACAAATGGTCACACCACATTGTGTCATTGCCGATAAAAAGAACAACAGCTTTTTTCAAATTTCAACAAGACATACTGTGAGCAAAACTCACAAAGGATACCCCCTGCTCCACTATCACTTAAGTTGAATTATCTATCCTTGGAATAATCCACGATGAATGATCTTCCCATATGCAAATCTACACATTGTGTCTAAGCTTCATGTAAAGTTTCATTGAAATCCGTTG
>JAULBM010052294.1:0-10498 GCA_032357055.1 Geukensia granosissima
TATATAGCGGAACGTGAAACCAAAGGATTGAGCCAACTTTTTCTCTTTTCTCTGTAGAAGGCTCTGTATGAAGTCAGTTTCATACGAATAAAGGAATAAATCGGCGAGAAGAGGTGCACAGTTGGTCCCCATTGGAATGCCGATATTCTGTTGAAACACGCCCGCCAAACATTACAAAAATGTTGTCAATCAAGAAATCTAGTACTCCGCAAATGTCATCTTCTGAGTACTTTGTTAGATCAGAGTGGTTAACAACAAAGTAAGGTATGTCCCTCCCTAGAACCAAATTTTTGAATCTGCGTTTGCCATCTTTTTTAACAAATCTCTTAATTTTTCTTAGAGTTTTGAATGTGGAATGGTAGTATACAGTACATGGTACATAAATTTTACATCGATTCTTTGTCATTCTTTTTGTTACTGGAACGCCAATGTTTGACCTAGATAAAATACCTCGTTACTGTGCATATTGCATTTTTATCGTCGCATTGAAAGGATTAGTGATTGAGATCGCTAGATGGGTCTAACTAAAGACATTTAAGTTGCGATTTGCTGCTTCTCCGTTAAGAACACGGTATTATAGAACAATAACAGAGGTTCGCAGAATAATATGTCAGACTAGACATGCCTTGCTGTGGACTGTTTTCTTGTGAGCTTCCACATAATTTGTATGAATCGTTATGCCAAATTTCAAATTTGTATGTATCTTGGTAATAAAGTCTATAAAAGTTTATAAAAAAGATTTTCAAGCAAAAGAATCAATTTATCACACTTTAATGTAATCAAACACTTGGTTAAAGAAGTTTTAGCTGATTTTTGTATGTTTCAAAAATTTGTGAAAATTGAAATTGAGAATCAAAACGATTTGGTAACAGCTTGCAGACTGATATACACATTACCAGGTTTTTTTTTGTCCGTTTTACCTTCTGAGTACTATCAATCATTCCAGTCTCTATGTGTTAGATTTTTTTCGGTAATGTTGTTCTATGATCAATCAATGTAGGACATATAGCTGTCATTTATTGTTCCGGCGTCTGCGATCATTGTAGAAACTTCTGGTGCCGACTGCGCATTTTTATCTTTCTTATGTTGTGCTAAGTATGTTGTGATTATCATCGTAATTTGCACTTAAAGCTTTTTTTCGGGGGTTCAAGCTTTTTTTCATTAGTATTTCAGATGCAATGTATTGTAAGTGTGTTCTCTAGTCAAGACAATTATATTTATTAATCAACAAAAAACGTAACACACAAAGAAATGCACCCAACCAAAAAATCAAGAACTAATTTATATGGGATAAAAAATAATATTCAATGTTGTGTTAGGCAAAAAACTAAGATTTTAGGGTAAATGAAAGACCCAGCAATCTCGATAACAGGAACAAGACGGAATATAACGCAACACCATAAAAATACGATTAACAATGCTAAACACCACACCACTAAAAATCTGGAGGTTGATATCTAACTTTTGTGAAAAAACTCTATATTAAAAATGTGGCATGATTTTCCAAATTGATCAAACGGCAAGTGTAAGTGTGAAGCTCAGTGCCAAATACTGAAATGTTTGAAATATATATAGAAACTGAATAATTCTTAAAATCTATTTCTGTCGTTTAACGCAAAGGTATCTATTCTTTAAATCATATTACCAAACATTATATTATTTCAAAAAACGTCTGTCATCATATAGGAAAAGGAAAATCAGTCTATGATCACAGAAGTGGTGGGGATGAACCATCAAACCAATCAATCATTCATTAAACTGACGAACTGAAGCAGTAATAAGTTTATAAACTATCTGTTTTGTCGTATGTCTGAATCTCCCAGGACTAAAACTTCAAAAGCTAGTAACCATTATCAACGATTGTTGTTTGTAAATAATAAATGCTGTTCCAAGCTTACAAATACATAAGTTAACTTCTGATACTGAATCTACTGGAAAACCGAATGCAAAATGCTGTTGTTAAAAGGCATCTAAAAAAATTGAGAGATAACACGAAAAAATATCAACCTCAGGTATGATTTATAAGCTAATAGATATAATTGAATTTTGCGCAGATTCCAATAAGGATACAGAAGCTACACCTTGCTGCATATTTTATATTACATTCATGGACGGAATTCCCAGTCGAATTTTCGAACCGACCGTATCGAATTTTGAAATTATTTTAGCGACCTCGACCTATGCAAAATCTGTCTATTCTTGTGTCGTCTGTTGACGTTACAGGAGGTAATTTTGATGTCTTATTTAGATGTTTTTTGCCTTAACAGGTTGAACGTTGCGCGCTTCGTATTAAAAGTGTGCGATCGGCTTTTTTGGTCATTGTGACAATAACATTTCTGCAAATCCTGAAATTGATGAAACGTACAAATTATCAACATAAGTGACAATAATGTTGCTAGATTCATCTATACAATCAGTTTTTCGATAATAACGTTACCAACGACGGTGTCAAAGAAGCACAGAGGTAAGCATGGGAGTATTTGATTTTATGCTTCTTATGAAAGATCAATTGTCAGGTCACTGCTTACCCTTTCCGAGTACCTGATCCCACTCCTATTTTGTAAAGGAGTGCCCAAGCTTTTGTTCCTTTTGTTTACGTTTTATCTTTTGGTTTGTTTTCAATTTTTATTGTCTCTTTGGACTATGCACTTTTGATCTCTCGCATCTGTTTTCTACACTGGACTTACATGACTGCCTTAATTTGCACGAACCAGAATGCCGATATTCAATGCAACATATATAGCAAAATGTACACGTAATTATGAACAGATATATCATGTTTTGAAAGGATACTTGCGAAAAATACAAATCGAGGAACGAAAAAGTTCCCGAGCCAAAGGCGAGTGAAAATATTCGCGAGACTCGTATTTTTACTTTTTACTTAGACAATATTCTTTTTAATGTTAATTAACAACAAGAGGGATGACAATGATTTTCCTTTTGTAAACTTTCCACTCGTGTCTAGCAACATTCCAGCCGCACCTGCATACGGAGTGTATATTTCTCAGTTTCTCAGTGGCTACTACAGGGCGTGGGCCTCCCATCAGGGTTGCTGCTGACAAGAAAGATACTGAACTTAGGATTTCTCAATTAAAGAATAAATTCAACACTCCGGACATTTTTTGGTCGCCATCATTATTTGGTTGATCGATATATACCAAATATCCATTTCACAAATGACAATTGATGTCTCCCACTGTCATGACAACAAATTCGTTCTTATACCGGTTGTAACTAACACTAATTAGGGACTTTACTGCTTTGACTACTGAATAACACGACCGGTGCCACTAGTGGCGCAGTAGTTGGTCAACATTGCGGGGAACCTGATATCAGCCTGGTTTTTGTATGGTTCGTGTTACTCTAGCTTTAGTTTTCAGTGTAGTGTTGTGCGCGCTATTTTTGTCTTTCGTTTCTTTTTTGTTAGACATACTTTTGCTTGTCATCTGATTTAACGATTTCTGTCTGGCTCTTTGATATCTTTGAATTCTCTTTATGAACATTAGGTAGAATTAAACATATATATAATTTTGTGTCGAGATATTTGTGAAAAACTCTAGTCTCGCAATTAAATGTCCCACGCATGATATTTCTGTTCAGTTGAAATTGTAGAGTTAGCCCAGTATGACGAATTTTCTCACTGGACCCATCTTCATTTTAATTAGTTAATGAATGTTTTGCTTTGTTCATGTATCAATGACAAGTATGGTAATATAATCTATGTCTTATCAAGACAAAGTAAATTTATTAATCGAATAAAACATCAAGTAATATTGAATCTATTAAAATCAAAATGCTACCTTTTAAATATGTCATTATGTGATTTTATTCCTTCTTTAATCGGACAAAATATTTTGGATGCCGTGCACAGATTCGTTTATATAAGCATAGACTAGCGTGGGAATATTTTCTGATGAACTTTGTGACATTATCAGAATATTTAAGTAAAATTTGGACGACATTCTATCAAGTTTACAAAGTTTTGTATTGTATCACGTGATTCATATATATGTTCGATATAAATCCCTTGTCTTTATAAATCAATTTAACCAAAAGTTTTAAAGGAAACTGTTAACCCTTGATTCGTCATGTTCGTATTTTAAAATGTTTTTGAAAATAGATTTTAGAATACAAAATAGCTAAAGCCTTTGCTGCTAAGGTTATGATTCCATGCCGGATATTAAGTATCTTCGCTCGCTCCGATCTCATCATGTAAAAAATAATAATTTCCTACAGATGGTGCATATCAAATGTTAGTTAATTAGCCTAAAATAAGATAAACACTGTTGCTTTCTTCTCCGTAGAGCATGTAAATTCACGCGGAGGTCAATTTGTGCTTATCATCATATTTCGTTGTACAAAGAAGTCTTTAAGATGTCTAAATAATGGTTACCGGCTTTTCAATTCGAAATTCTGAACTATCAATACGATCTGATGAGCCACGGGAAAGCCGTGAATCTCAAGTACACAATACAGATTGCTTAACGGGGAAAACACTATGAAACACAGCAAGCCAGGGATAACCAATTATGTAGTTTAAAAACAACTATTAAATCAAAGTTTTTGTGCTTCGTAATGAAATTTCAATATTTTGGAAAGCGTTATTAAATTAGTGGAACTTATTTGTTAAATGACTCGTGCGAATCCCAGTTGGATTCGTCAGTAAGAAAATTAAAAGGAAACAAATCAGACTACGAATGAATGGACACAATCATCGTCGCCATTCAAACTACAGGAAATTAGTTGCTGCATCAATGGATTCTCAAAAATGTGCTCCTACTAATAAAATCTTGTGAATATTAAAATGTATTATAGTTCCATACAGAACTGTAAAACAACAAAAAACATTCCAGTATATTGCATGATTTATACATATAAGTTTCATTTTTTAACTAAAAAATCAGATAATTAAGTCAGCTCTGTACATTTCTATCTTTAATGAGTTGTCCTCCTTTTGGAACGTCTTGTAGCTTAAAACCGAAAGATGTAGATTATAGAGCAAAATATTTCTCCCGTTAGAAGGTCAACAAATTTTATGAGAACTTATGAACTTTTTTGGCGAATTTAAAGTGTAAAGAATTGCTCCTTCATGCAATATTAATTACCAATAGGTGAAAGCTAAAGTACTTAAAAGAGAATATTTATAGGAATAATTGCATTATTTATGGTGAATCTTACGTTTTGCGTCAAATATTTCAAAAATGATTGTAAAATAATCGCGATTTTGTCTATTTCAAATTTTATAAATAATGTATAATATTTCAGACAAAGATATAAGCATGAACTGCGAAACACACATCTCACTTCTCCTTATATTATAATAAATTATAAGAAAGATCGTGAAGAATTCAAGTCATCTTTCCTGAGCCCGGAATAAGAAATTGATGTTTATATCATGACAGAACAATATAAATTACCATAATAGCATTTACAGAAGTTTATTTATGGTATCTTATATTTATTTGACACCTGTACCACACAGCCATTGTCTTTAATTTATACAACACGTTGCATGATATTTATATGATACCTTCTGATTGTTTTTAGAATTTATGTTTTCCATCAGCCAGTACCTGCTGAGCCAATCAGGTACACAAATTTTAGATCAATTGTAGCCGCAATTCCTCCGTCTCTCATACTTCTATTATCTGTGCAGTCATGTTGATATGAAAGCTTATTACTCGGATTACAGGAGTCTATGGTCTGAATGCATTGATTTCCAAAACAGGTTGTCGTTGAATTAGTCAAGCGATTGACAAATAATTAATGAAAACTTTTCAAGCATACGTTCTCTTTGTTGTCAAAAAGGGACTAGAAATATTGCCAATTGTTTCTGCCAGATAGTAAGTACTTTCTAATTTATTTGTTTTTTGTTTTGTATTATTTACTGAGTTACTGTGCGATTGTGATTCATATATTGCATTTAATAATGTTTCAGTATCATGCATTTAAAAGATCTTTCAAAACACTTTTTTCTGAATATATATATTTAAAAGGGGTTATTAAATGCAGCATTTGAAGTGCGAATCCATGTTTGAAATTTTTAGGAAGCCTCATGTAACTTATAACATTCATAACAATACATGTGTCCTCAAACATTATAAATTGATTTAAGATGAAAATTTTGGAAAAAAAATATCACAGATGGGTTAATATTATAGGTTTATTGCACGAATATTGGTGAATATTGTCCCGAGTAGAATGTTATATTGCATGAGCTTGCGAGTGCCATTAATATTCCACGAGGGATAATATTCATAAATATTCGTACAATAACCCTTTTATTGCATAGCAAAACCGTTAAAATACTATAAACATTAATTTTACACATCAATGACGTCGCTTTTTCAGAGCAATATTGCACTGCGTGCAATATCATGGAATATTGCACGCTAAGGTTTAGTTACGTTTTACGGGGAATATAACGTTGCTATACAAAATAAAAATTATTTGACAACACATTAATTAAATATTCACGCCCATCCTTGGTAAGAAAATCAAACTCTTGTGAGCTAGTCGTCCATTAGGAAGCAAATAAGTAGTTGAGTTATTGTTTCAAAAAATGTTTTCATAGTTAAAAGAAAAGTTCGAAGACAGCAATGTTATTATACATTCTCTGATAGTCAAAAGTGGGCCTCCTGTCAGGAAATAATAGAATAGCACAATTTTAAAATCACAGAGAAAAGATAAACATATAAATAAGTAATTTTCAATCATAATGGTGTAAAAAGTTATACAGAAATTGTCAATCTTGCTGGTGTAGAAAGTTGGAAGAAATGATAAAGTACAAAAAACATCCTGCATGTTATTGTCACATCAGCGTAGATGTTGTTTATATGAAAGTGATCTAACGAACTTCACACCCGTTTATCCGACACAGAACTGCGTTATTGAAAGGAGGGGGGATGGACAGGTATGGGAAATTTGATTTTTTATTGGTATATTGAGTGACACACTTGAAAAAAAGAAGGTCAGTTATATTTATTTTTGCTTTAGAATTAAAACAAAAAATCGATTCCCGATTGAGATGTGAATGAATTCGTTTTGTTACATGTAAATTTGTAATAATTTTCAGGTAGGAGCAGTATTATGTGACGTATACACGTTTTTTATTTGCTGCGATTTAAGGCTTTTCACAAAGAGCGGTATCCCACCCTTGTTGGTGGAGACCTCTAGATTTGTAAATTCCTTGTTTTTCTTTTAGTTGAAGTCTAGTCTTTCGAACATTAACCTCATATCTTTTCATTTTCATATGAAACGGTAAAGAATGTCATGAACTGCAATTTCTGGTTTCATAATTTCGTACAAATGTCGTATCATTGCATTGGACACCATTTCGATGAACCTGCGAACAGAAAATGTAGTTCTCATGATAGACAAAGCATCATCATGTTAAAGTTAAATGTAACGAAAGCACAGCAGGTTCGTTCGACCGAAATTCGAGACCGATTTCTAAACTGTTTAATTCGAAATTCTAGATTCAATATCTAAAAATCACAATTTCGCAATTCAATGTCTATATGAAAAAAATAAAATATGACTTTAAAATAGTAAATATTGTTTGACTAATGAAACAGCTTTCCCGTAGAACATATTGATTTCTTATGGCGATACGTGTGATTTTGCGAATAAAATGCTTTTACGAAACATAGTTTTTTAGCACTAAGATGCCGATGGGAAAATTGATTGTCAGTTAGACAGGGGCTTTTTGAGAGTTTCTTATCCCCACAAAAATTATATATCCACTTTTTAAAAGGGTATTTAATTGTTTTTATTTGGCAATTAAAAAAATGTTTACACAAAATTGCATAAGGTTATATGGCTGACGAGTGCAATAATTGTAATAGTGATCCGGAGACAATACATTGATCTTTCGATTTAACATTCTAAATTCGATTTAACATTCTTAATGAATGTTCAGTTTAAATATTCATGACAGTGTTCTCAATTTAATAAAAATTATTGGTTTAATATTTTCAGCAACATAAAGTTTTTCGTAGAAATATTTTCTATATTCTGAATAAAGGCAATATGGAAATAGAATATTGTGCATGGTAGCGTTTGAGACAGATATCCAAAACTAGATTACAAATATCCACATGTTGCCCTAAGGGCTTTAATAATAGATACATATCCACACCCCAAGGCAAGTTGTAAAAGTCCCCAAAATTATTAAGTTATGAGACTATAACGTATGAAAGGGAAAGGTGGTAAAACATAAAAAAGTGGCACAGGATTGTTTTCAAGGATGTTTGTTCTCTGGAAAAAAAGCTTTTTCAACAGGTGGTAAAAAGCTTCTCTTACATCATATTTCAAATTTTAGTGATACAAAACATACATACATTTTGTTAACTGCATTTGAAATACAAAGTAATGACGCCACAATACTCATAACGTTCACACGGAAACTTTTCTTTCCGAATTTTGCAGGTTGATTTTTTTTACCGGGAAGTAGACCTCTCTAAATTTTCCTGTAATATGTATTGTCACGATTTACCTCTATAAAGACAATATTGAGATTTTATGAAATATTATTGATAAACAACTCTTTAAGATGTATGCATTAAAATATTAAATGGGAAAAATATGTGATGGTCAACAAGCCATGTTCTAACAGTTGACAAAGACTTGATCTTCATATCGCCTGTATTTGGATTCCACCTAAGATCATATAAACCCAATGCATAAAAAGTTAAACACCCTATAAAATTAAAGGATTTGATTTTTTTTATTTTAATTATTTGAAAGTAAAAATGCAAGAATGGCGATAATCTTTGTAAAGCTGCTCGCTCAAAAAGACATTTACAAAGATGAAATACTGAATCATATCCTCATATGGGTTCTTGACAAGCATTCTAGCATAAACAAGTAAAATGAAAAACTTACATAAAATCTGAGACGTTACTTAGGCTGGTGTCTAAATAAAACGTATTAGAACCAGAGACTTCCGGTAGCCTGTGATCGCTCACTTAACAGAAACTCCTTACTTATCCTTGCCGATAAGAAATGTACAAAATTTTGGTAGAGGGCAATTTGCTTTGTAGTTTCTAACAAGAAGGTTGCCTTTCCTTCTAAGCCCTATTTTGGCTATTTTATTAGGCTGGGATGAAAATCATAATTCTAGAGACAGAACATTCCAACAAGGTCTGCCTATGCTAAAATACCTTTGACTGTGGCAGTCATCCTGGTTTGCAGATGGTTATGGCGGACACAATTTTAGAAGAACACCATCTAAAGACAATTACACAGAAATTATAACAATTGACCTATTTGTTACAAAAAGAAGATATGGCATTCCCCTTTCTTTTGCATGTACTTGTAGTACCATCCAAGGACCAATGTTTGGTCCAAATTGACCAAGCGGTTTCAGAGTAGAAGATTTTTTGTAATTGTTGAGGACCAGACGACTGGCAAAATATTACGGACTCAAAGTGATGGCAAATGATTACATGACCTTTAGGACAAGCAAGTAAAAAGGAATGGCAAAATCCTTTAACATTTAATTCAAGCATTTTTTCACCTGATCTCCCTTGATATATTCTATTTCAGAAAAGACATAACAAAGTGTAAACATCGGTTTTTCTCGTGATTGGAGCAGTCTCTCTGTCATTTACCCCATATCTTTTTATTTTCATGTTTAGTAAAGTCTCAGGTAAATTTAAATTCTCTGATTCATTATAGCAAATGCAATATGCTTGTTACTTAAAGATCGCCATCAACTTTTCTACAATTACTTTACCCGTGAGAGTTGAGGGAGTAGATATCTTTACTACTGGATGCCCCTCAGGCTGACAGCTTCTTGACTTTTTAAAAATCTCGGTTACACCTGAATTGGTGTTGTCTTTGTATCTCTGGATCACATAAATCATTCAAATTACGTGGGAGGGTCTTAAATGTAAGGTGTTCTTTTACACATTTGTAATTCTACATCCATGGAAAAGACTTGTGGATTTGGAAGCAAACCCAAGAGAGATGGGATAGAAAGAGTTTACATACGATTAACGATTAGACTCGGTTTGTCATTGACGACTCAGTTTGGGAAAGTTAATTAAGGCATCAATGAATAATAGAAGCCACATAACCTTTTAATCAGAACGCATGACTGAACAGGGACACATAAACAAGTCAATTTTTCAACAACGGATGGACACACGCATAAGTTCGGATCAACTTTGTAAATACCAAAAACAGTGTTATTGTAAATACGTATTTGTATTTTTGTATGAGTGTGGGAACTGCATGGATAGACATTATTCAACGTTTCACATAGTTTTTTTTTTACTTTTGTCGATTTGCAAAATATTAAATGGAAAATATTGCTGATTGCAGATGGAGATAACCTTCAAAATAGGTGTTGGAATGTTTTGAGTGAAAGAAATTCGAAGATACCAAAAGGGCAGACAGAAATCTTTAAGTCGGAAGACAGAAAAGACCATGGCCAACAAAATGAAATTAAAGACAAACATAGATCACACAACACTACACTGAAAAGTAAAGC
>JAULBM010052305.1:0-10497 GCA_032357055.1 Geukensia granosissima
CAAAAAGTTTATTTATATCTGTACCAACAAAAACCCGAACGTGAACCCATTATGGAAAAGGCTGTTTCACTGAACAGTAAGCCATTCAATGGATTATTTTAAAATTTATGCTGAATATCTTAAGTTGTTACAGAATGAAGGATACGATATTTCTTGTTTACCTTTCTCACCATCATCAACATTTTCTAAAGTAAAGGATTTTTAAGTCCTATAGAATCGCCCCCAAATCTTTGATATATTATTTTTTCAACATTGGTAATTCTGTAATTTACATATTGGAGGTTTTCGGTAGCGACATCAAGCGCAATTGCAAAGACCATTGCTTTTCAGCCAATAAAAAGCCTATCGAAAGAGATTTAACAAGAAAAGGTAAATGAAGGGAGTCAGATCCCGCCAAGAATATATTTTTGCCTATGAAATTAAAAAATGTACAAGTCTAATGTAAATCCACCAAAAAACAGGTAATATCATGATTGCATTCTTGAATTATGTCTTTGTTTTCTTGCTTTTCAATCATTGTTTCTGGGCACCGGAGTGGTCTCCAATACTCGACACACACAGCTGACCTAGAGCGATTCCTTTGTGGCGGGTAAGGGGAGTACTCTCATTGGGTTGCTGCCAGGTCAAAATACGGAAAGCCTGGCCATGCACCATAGTGGGTGACGTGTGTGGAGAATGTCACGCTCCATGCATGTAAAAGATTCTTTTTGTAGATTTCGTAAAAAGAGAAGGCTGATGTTGCTGCAAATAGCCTAAATTTGTCGTACCTATCCATCCCTCCCATTTACCAATTGCAGTCAAAAGTCGTTGCCCTGTTGTGGCCCACCCCACTCCCACTTTGATAATTGTTGAACTTGCTTTCGTCAAGTAAATGCATGAAATATTTGGCACTTGACTTTTAGCATCAAGCGATCAAACAAGCAACCATATTTTGGTAATCTTCCTCTTCCTATTGTAGTTCACTCTGTTTTAGGAGCACTCGGATTTTCAATCATTATAAAAGAAACAATGGACATCGATGCAATATAATAAATCCATAAAAACTCATCGATTGTGCCTTCTGTCTATATCGACAATAAATTACGATTAAATAAATTAGAGCACATGTCCCCGTGCAACTATTCAGGATATGGATCCCTGATTCCACGGTATTCACATGTTATCAGCCAAGAGGTTGAGGGGATCGTAGTTGACCGAAAGAAAATGCAGCATAAATACAATAAGAATAGTATATTTCATAAGCCAGAGGCCTATTCTTTTTTATAATTGTACAAACGAACTTACCGTTTGCTGATGTAACTTCTTGGCAATATCAGACAGTGTAAACATTTCCCATTTGTTTCCACGTAGTATTTTGGTTTCATATCCTATTGCATAGGGATGGAACCAGACGTTTGGTTTTCTCATACTTTCTTTCATTTTCATACTGAAAATTCAATAAAAAAAACTCTGAAACCCGTGTCGAAAAAACATAAAATTTAACTGTGGGTATTCATTCTGTTCCATTTAATTTATTAACTATTCCATATTACTCCTCTTTGTGTATTTTTCATTTTTTTTTCAAAGTAAATAATTAATTTAAAGGTTATACAACTGCATTCATTAATCGAAATTTAATGACCCTTTTCAGTTTTTTTATGTTCTTTCCATATTTAAATAGAATTATGTGATTGAAATTGAATAATCCTACATTCAGTTGGCATCGCGGTCAAATATATCCCAGCGAACTAGAAATTACACCAAACTATTCCGTCGCAATAATGAATTGGTATCAGTGTTTCTTAACTAGTTGGGGCCTCTTACCGGTAATGCAGCTCACCTCTTCTCAAGTTTACGTTAACCTGGATGAGTAATGGGATTCCCCGACAGGTTTCGCGCGCGAGAATGCTGTAGAACAAAAATCAAATATTGATTGAAATGAGTTTTAAGTTATTATTGTAAAAGAATTTTAAGATACCAAAGGAACAGAGCGCCTCGATGGTGTAATGGTTAGCGTGCTCGCCTCGAGTAACTATCCATACGTTTACCTTGGATCAAATGAATGTACTTCACACCCATATTTTTGAGCAATAGCATCGTCAAAACTGAAGTCATTATCAATTCTGAAACGAAATACAAATATAACACTGAAACGTTAAGAAATAAATAATGAAAAGTTGCTACACTGGTAAGTTGAGAGCTATGATACAAAAAGAATTAACCTAAAAATTGAATGTTCAAATTGTACTATGTTATACTCCATTGTTAAACCTGTAAAATTTAATACTTCCATGGTCCAAACATACACGACAAAATGAACTAAATTTTTTTATTCAACTAATAAACTTATCTAATAGGTCTGGTAATGTCGGATCCATTTTTTGCAAAGGGGATACAAACTGGAATAGGTTTGCTTTATCACATTTTTGCATTATTGTAACAGTTACAAACTGAAAAAAGGTTAGGACTGACAAATTTTGAATGAAGCACCAATGTCTAGTTTTTTCTTTTAAAGTTCGAAAACTATATATAATATATTGTAACTCCAATATACCTACCCAAAAGAGTACACGAGACAATTAGATCCTGGTCTGTACTGTCTGTCATCACAAAAATCCCAACCACCATCAGCTTCTTCTCCAAGTCGTATTATTTTGTCACAGTTAATTTGTAATTCCGATATGTATCTGGAAACCAATGACTATATTATATCACTTGACTGAAGGTTGTTGAACAATAATTGATCATTAAATACGGCTATAATTTTCCCTTCAAACAGTCCTATTATGATGAGAGGATATTGGTATGTCGTGTTGAGATTCATAAAACATTAGCATAGCAAAAGCTGAATTTTTATCTTTACTGTTAGGGGGTACCACACTTCAGTTATCTTGTTGTTATTCTTACGTTCATAGGTAAATATGTCAACGAGAATCCAAATGAATCAATTCGTTTTAGTCTTACTCAGCAAAAACAAAAGGGGGTCAAACGTTGGAATACCTCAAATAATCATCTAAACTATGTAAGAAGTCTTGTTTACCTGTGTTTGCGCTATGCCACAGAAAAGAAATGTCTGAAAAAAGATTTATGCATGTTGAGCATTGATCTGCAAGAAGTCACTGTGTGCGAGGTTGTTGAAGCGCAGCACCACACAGTACCGATCGAATTCCTCCATCAAATTAAACGGAGTCGGCGGACATTTATGGCGTCCAATATTTAACAGATTAACCGAGTCATTTCTGTTTTCTTATTGTACCCTGCTTATTTCTTGTTTTATTTCACTGACGTTGATTATCTATGCATATCTTGCTTAGTAGAAAGTTTAAAAGTACATATGAGTTTTCTCTCTTTAGTTGACATGTATCGGTATAATTAATATTGGTCTTTTGTGCATTTTCATTGTCTAGCCTCATGTATTTCATGTATTTATTGCTTGTTGTTTGTGTTATCTTTGAATGTTTATGCTAGTAACGAACGATGTTTGCTTTTCCGTGTTATAAGTTTGATTTGCTTTGAAAGACGTCTACAAATTAAAAGGTCCATATACAAGGCTTTTAACAGGGTGGAATTTCAGTGCTTTGGACAAGCTTCAAATCTTCCTGATTTCATGGCGAATCTATGGAAATTTTGAATATAATTAATTGTTTTCTATACAGATGTAATGATATATGCACCCCTTCTATCATAACTTTCCTGTGATATAATTATATTTCCATACAGATGTAATGGTATATATATGCACCCCTTCTAAGCTATGTTGTTTTCTCCATACAAATGTAATGGTATACATATGCACCCTTCTATCATATCTTACCGGTGATATAATGCTGAGAGTTCGAAATGAGATAACAACGGTAAATTGGCCTTTTCAGGTAGGTAGTATGTTCCGTCCTTTACTGTATGTAACGGTGTTACATCTTCTGTTTTCCTCTTAACAGGATGATCCTAATCATATCAAAGAAACGAAAATATTTTTTACAAAATAATCTTCTTAGACTGACAGATTATAACTGAACTCCAGTAGCAAATATTTCGTGCATATTTAAGACGATAACAACTTAAGCAACTATCTAATTTATCGAAAGTAGAGGTAAGATGAGACCGACTCCCACTTTAAAAGGGGAGTGATGGGTAGGGACGAAAAGTTTAGCCTTTCGAAGCCGCGACAGTTTTTTTTTTCGAAAACGAAAAAGGGGGTCTTTCTACGTAAAGAGAGTGTGAGATTCTCCATCCAACTTGGCACCCCTCCCCCCCCAAAAAAAACAAACAAAATGAGAGGGCCTGCCCTGTCAGCTCTGTAAGTCGAGCCCTGGTGACCGCTGCGGTGCCCAGAAAATCTTCAAAGCATATCATTAAAATTACCAGTTTGCAATATACAATATAAAAATCACCGGTGTTGTACAAGAACTATTTTGATAAACATGAAGTTCGGATATATTACACTTCCTTAAAATAATAGAAAAATTAAGCTGACGAGCTTGTTTGCAAAAAAAATTATAACGTTAAAAAACATGGTTGTACATTCAACACCATCATAAATAACTAGGACTTCAAATAGATATTTATTCTGTACAGCCATTTTTTCGCCTCTCACCATAAAAAAAAACACTATTTTCAAAACAGCGTCGAATAAAATTAAGTTCCCAATTCTTAGGGTATTCAGGTGAATTCCCCTTTTCTTACCCTTCCGAAGAACCTGATTCTAACTAAAACTTTGTTTTTTCTACATTTAAGCACAGGGGCGGATCCAGTAATTTTGAAATGGGGGGCGTAAGTCTTGAAAATTGCCGAGCGGAGCGAGGCGAAAAATTTTTTTGGACTTTTTCTCCTATAAATGTGCCTCCCCCTTTGGATCCGCACTGTTTACTACTGTAGTTTAATACAACTTTTCCTTTTTTGGGCGGAGAAAGGGGAGGTACGCCCCCTACGCCCCCCCCTTGAATCCGCCCCTGTTTAAGCATACATAGGAGTAAAATTGTTCTAACCCCCTTGGAGGAGTCACCAAAAAGTTTAAAAAACTTTGTTTTCGAAGGCTTGCCCCACAACTGATTTTCATCACGTTTTTATTGCTGTATTATCACACCACTGTCCCAGGTTAGGGGGACGGTTAAGCGCTCACAAACTGGTGTAACCCCGCCACATACTTAATGTGCTGCCAAGCCAAGAACCTGTAGCTCAGTGGTTGGCATTGTTTAAATAGTCATATATTGTTATTCGTTCATTATTTTTTAAAAAAGATTAGGTCGATTGTCGTGTTTTATGAATAGTTTTGTATTTTGGGGGCCTTTTACGGCTTCCGTTATGGTATGGACTCATTTATAACGGGACCTTTACATGTAGAAGCTCAATTTCGACTGTTATTGGACGGATCTTTCATGGACAATAATGCCAAATCTCCTTTTTTATATTGTTAACTGCAAATGGTTGACTTTCTCATAGAATGTCCTGTATATATAGTTGTGAACGCAACAATTTTATATATAAATAAATATACAAAGCATTTCGCAAATCTATCAGGAAAGAATAATTTTTTTTCTGATTATTAAACAATGAACAGCTCGAAACTACTTAGAGATGTGGTATATTTTTGTCTGAGGGTTATTTTTGTCTGAGGGCTTTCTGTGTTTTTTTCAATCCCTGCCTAGACTAAACTAAGTTCACCAACTTAATTTGATTATTCCTTATGATGACAAAGGCAATTAATTTATATATAGAGACAAACATGAACACAGCTCTATTGTTTCAATGAAATTTTTAAATTAAATATAATAGTGCATGTATTTTGAATTCATTTCATTAATGTACATGTGTCAAATAAAGGAAGTAAAAATTTTGTATTGTTTATAAATTAGAGTTACCTCCCGTGTATTGACCAACGCTAATTTTATCACGTGGCAGATGACGGCAGCACAAATAAGTAGCAAAAACAACAGCAAATAAAACGCATGTTGTCGAATCCTACACACTTTCATAATAACTCATCAAAAGTAGCTATTGTGACAAAGTATATAACTGCATCCTATTTTCCATAGTATAGGTAAAACATATGCGACAGCTCCGACCGTGGGATATCATTTTGTAGGCAATACAAAGGATAAATGGGGGCACACTATTTTGTTTTATCTTATTATATGCACTAGATGTTTTAGACGCAACAAACAGTATATACTCCTATGCACACAAGCCAATTCACAAATCTTATACTGCCTTAGAATCATTTTTAAGACGTTTCAAATTCTGTTAAATATGCGAACGGGATCCACGTGTATCCCTAATGAATCATACAACCAGAAATAAAGATTACATTTTGTGATATAGCAGCTTGTCGACCATGATTTGGTATGTCTGGGTTATTGTTTCCCCTGGAGAGGGATAGGACCATAGAATGTAATTGGTATTTTCCTTTGACAATGAAATATCAAGAACCAGAGAAGGGACACCTTCAATAGAAAAAAATACAAGGTATATAAAACACGGACCAGCAGCACTCCTGTTTTGGAATTGTTAGCGGTTCTGTTTTCACCCTTGTCAAGTATTGTGATAGAAAATGGAAACAGATGAATAATTTTCAGGAGTCGCAATCTCGAAGTCCAGTTTCTTTAATTTTTCGAACAGAAATGGAGGCTGTCTAACAAATCAACATATATACCGTACAAGTGAAACACTGTTATCCTGGACGGGTAAGCAAAAATGGGAAAACTGAAGTATTATGGGCGTCATAGTTTAGTGTTTAAACATTCTACGGTGGCAAGACAAAGCCTGAATAATTTATATTGTACTAGTATCTTCTATGTAAACTAATTTAGGTGATAAGAAACGATATGTGAAATAGTGTAGAAACATTCAAGCTGCCACAGTATATGGCAACTGATCTCACAGCTTATACTTTATTCACTACAACGATTTTCTTGATAGGGGCTCAATTGTTGTTACGTTCATAGGTAAGTATTTCACTGACCTCATGATCAGTGACTGGCGAAAAAAGCTACTGAAAGACAAATGCATGTTGGTCCTGGATTGAATCATATTGTGTCCGCTACCACTATCTTCCTGGCCTATATGGAATGTCCGTTTCCCAGTTGAAGTAAGGTTTTCCCTGTAGTGAGGCCATGTACCACCAAAGTTATTGTTTCTTTTATGTCGGAAAGTCATATCCATTCATTAACATGATTAAGAGAAGTAATATCTTTGCTGTTGTTTTTTTTAAATCAATGCATAATATATAGTGGACGCTTCTTGTCTCTGAACAGAAATACTTAACTTGAAAGAGGTCGACCGCGGTCGTCTTCAATGACAGTAACAACCATTCGTGATCGAGGAATAAATAACATAAACAACCATTCGAAATCCAGGAACCAATGACATCATCAACCATTTGAGATCCAGGGATTAATGCCATGAACAACCATTCGAAGTCAAAGAATTAATTACATTAACAACCATTCAAGATCCAGGAATCAAAGTCAATAACAACTTTTCGAGATTCAGGAATCAATGTATTAACAACCATTCGAGGTCCAGGAATCAATGTCATTACCAAATATTCGAGATACAGGAATCGATCATTAACAACCATTTGAGATCCTGGAATCAATGTCATTAACAACTATTCGAGATACAGGAATCAGACAATAACAACCATTTGAGATCCTGGAATCAATGACAATAACAACCATTTGAGATCCAGGAATCAATGTCAATAACAACCATTTGAGATCCAGGAATCAATGCCATTACCAAATATTCAACATCCAGGAATATTAGAGTACAGGAATCAATCATTAACAACCTTTCAAGATACAGGAATCAGTCATTAACAACTATTCGAGATCCTGGAATCAATGACAATAACAACGATTTGAGATTCAGGAATCAATGAAATAAGCAACCATTCGAGATCATGGAATTAATGACATTAACAATCGTTAGAAATCAAGAATTGATTGACAGTAAAATCCATTCGAGATCCAGGAATCAATGACAGTAGTAAACATACGAGTTCCAGGTATCAACGACCTTAACAACCTCGCGAGACCCAGGAATCAATGACAATAGGAACCATTCGAGATCCAGGAATCAATGACACTAGGAACCATTCAAGATCCAGGATTCAATAACAATAGGAACCATTCGAGATTCAGGAACCAATGACATTTACAACCATTTGGAATCCAAGAATCAGTGACAGTAACAACCATTCGAGTTCGAGGAATTAATGACATAAAAAACCATTCGAAATCCAGGAACCAATGACATAAACAACCATTTGAGATCCAGGGATCAATGCCATTAACAACCATTCGAAGTCAAGAAAATACTGATATTAACATCCATTCGAGATCCAGGAATCAAAGTCATTAACAACTATTCGGGATTCAGGATCCATTGTATTAACAACCATTCGAGGTCCAGGAATCAATGTCATTACCAAATATTCCAGGTACAAGAATCTGTCATTTACAACCATTCGAGATCAAGGAATCAATGACAATAACAACCATTCAAGATCCAGGAATCAATGACAATAACAAGCAATTGAGATCCAGGAATCGATGACAATAACAACCATTTGAGATCCAGGAATCAATGGCATTATCGATTGTTCGAGATCAAGAAATAAATGACAGTGAAAACCATTCGATATCCAGGAATCAATGACAGTTACAATGATTTGAAGTTCCAGAGAATCAATGACATTAACAACCATTCGTGTTCAAGGAATCAATGACATTTTGTTGACTGCAAATTTGCAATACTTTGAAAATTACTATAACCCTGAAGGTATGTTGATAATTCAGAATAGACGAAATACAAGTTTACCACTGCTGGATATATACAATATATATGGGGAATTTCTGTTGGCTGTATAAACTTTTCATCTCTTATCAGCAACATAAGAACCAATGGAAATTCTAGAATCCAAACAAATCAAAATAGAAAGCTGAATCTAGTGGTAAAGGAATTTACTGCATGCAAGACCCTCTGTAATTCCTGAGATTTAGAATTTAAATAAAGACCGCAAATTCAAGTTTTATGAAAGCAGCCAAAATGTGTAGGGTATTTTTTTAATTCATTTTTTTCTAACAAAATGAAATGAAGCCAGTGATGATATCTTTTAGTGGTTTTGATACAATAAAGGTCTAATTGGCTCAGTAGGAGGCTATTATATCTTACAAGTAAGGCAAAATATATGTAAAATAACTGATTTTTTGCTTGTTTTTACTTTCTTAATCAGACACAGGTTATTTAGATCAATAAAGATAATTCATATTCTTGCAGAAAATGCAGTAAATCTGACACAAAAAGTATTGATTTGGTGTTGCTTAACTACATTATTACAGGAAGAACCCAAATAAATATTGAAGCTTTAAAAGGAAAAGCCAATTTGGGAGAAAAAAAAAACAAAATACCAGAAAAAACACACCTAAAATACCAGAAAATTAACATTTAATTTATCTGAAGACCCTTGCTAAAAGTAAGGAAGCTAGCATAGCTTAAAGTATCTGGAGAATAGTAGAAATGGTGGTATTTTTTCAATAATTAAGAGGAAATGGTGATTTCATGTATTTATTAAAAAATTACAAAGTTTCTGATTAAAAACCATTACCTGTAAAGCTGTTTTAACTATCAAAAGATTTACTTCAAATTAATAGTATTTTCTGAAGTTAACAGATCTCTTCCGATGTTATTATGAAATGTTCTTCTAGAAAATCTGGGTATTTTTAATAGTCATGTGGTTAATTATGGTCCGCCTAACCTTAACATGAATATTTATTAACATTAAATTTAAATCTGTATCAATGAATCCTCAGTAGTCAGGTGTGAATTACATCATAAGTGAAAAATCATCCAAAATTTTATACTGATGTCACTTGTAGAAAAAAATAATGAAAAAGAAAGCCAATATCAAAAAACAATAATTTTTATTAAACTGGTGTTAATGTGCTGATCCTGAGTAGATGAGATTTTTCTGGAAAGGAACCAATGTCTGTGTCTGTCTAACATTGTCTTCATGTTGTAACTACAAAAATAATTCATCATTAAAAATCAAGCAGTAAATCAATCAAAGAAAAATAACTGTCAACATGAACATAACTAATAATAAAACATTAACCATGCACATTGGTATACATAGGTTCAAGAAGGAAAATTTTATTATAGTATATGTTAAAGTTAAACAGGTTTCACAGGTTAGATAGTTGAAAATTTTATTACAGTATATGTTAAAGTTAAACAGGTT
This sequence comes from Geukensia granosissima, assembly GCA_032357055.1. Classification (NCBI taxonomy): domain Eukaryota; kingdom Metazoa; phylum Mollusca; class Bivalvia; order Mytilida; family Mytilidae; genus Geukensia; species Geukensia granosissima. The sequence continues at coordinate 10,220 of JAULBM010052305.1, forward strand.
TCACAGGTTAGATAGTTGAGAGTTGAGGATTTCACAACAAAATGTTAAAAAGTAAAAACTGATTGCAGTATTCATAAAACATGCATAAAATTGACAAAAAACAGTAAAATTAAGAAAAAAGAAAACCTAAAGTATATTTTTGGTTATACATGTAAGAATAATGGGAAATTGATCAAGATTTCTAAAAACTGGCATGTAACACAATAAATATAAAAATAGGAGATGTGGCATGATTGTCCATGAGACAGCCACCCACCAAGTGACAGTAGAATTTTAAC
>JAULBM010052316.1:0-10497 GCA_032357055.1 Geukensia granosissima
AGATGCTCCATACCAAATATTAATCCATTTGGCCAAGTGGTTTCAGAGGAGAAGATTTTTAATATATCAGCCAATCAAAAACAAGAATTGTCCATGGCGGCCATGTTTGTTGACGGATCAGGACGAAATGAGGAATCTTAATAAAAGACCTTATATAGATGCTTCATACCATGTTTAGTTCCATTTGGCCCTGTGGTTTCAGAGAAGAAGATTAAAATGTGAAAAGCTATCGGACGGACGATGGACGCACGACGGTCGGACGGACGGACGACGGACGCCAAGTGATGACAAAAACTCACATGGCCTTTGGCCAGGTGAGCTAAAAGGGGGATTTCCAAGGTGAGCTGCGATGACAATACATTGTGTTAAACATAATTTGGTGGATAAATGCTGAAATAATACATTACTTTATGAAAACAATTATAAAAGAAAATTTCTGTATTCTTCGTGTGTATCCAGTGGATAGATCTTTGCGCTCATTCTATAAATATACATTTGATATATGCAGAAAATATTGTACATTCAGAAATAAATGATATTATGTATATAAGAACCCATAAGGAAAACATCATACTAAAGCTACTTCCTACCATCGGAACACATTTAACATCAATCGTTTCCCACATTATTCTGATGACCAACAATGCTTATAAAGATTTGTAACATAAAATGCAAAGAACCGTCTTATTTCAAACGTTAAATATGTATAATGTAAAATGCTTAAACTATATCTCACTGATATCCTTTTATAATGCCATTCTTGGTAAATAAGCTGAGCTCATCCCAGGTAATCGTAAGAGTATTTATTCCTCTCTTTGATGCATGGATATTTGGAGGTGGTGATGAAGGTACTAAATGAAACAAAATAGCATGTAAAAAATACTGTGTATTGGATGATACTTTTTTATGTCCTAATAAGGCAAACATTGTCGAACCCAACCTATCTGATCTTTATATCTGTAAATATAGACAGTTTACCATGAATTATGAGAAATTCCTTTAATAAACGGCCAACCAACGTAAAAATTTAAATGAACCTTAAGAGTCTATTTAAAGAGAGAACTTTATAATGCAAGCTTTGAAGTTCTTCATGATACACTCGAAAAATATCAGCTATTAAGATGCTACCAATGGTACAATTCAAATTAACTTGAAGTCCTTCGTAGATTAAAGACGTCAAAAGAAGTTGTTAACATAAGGGTTTGGTAGTATACGTTATGGTTTTCTATTTTATTTTGTCTAAAAATGCTACGATTTACTTCACAGAATCTAATTAAACAACAAACATCGCCGTCATGGAAAATTCTTTTTTTCTTCAGATATGCCAACTGTAATAATCAACTGCTCTAAAACAGCTTTGACAACGATCGAAACTTCTTGTGCAGCTTAAATACAAGTTTACCAATGTTGCATAAATATGGGCTTTTTCTATGCCGTATGCCTATTACGTAGCTCATGGATTAACAGCAAAATTAGAACCAAAATAACTGAAGTTGAAGGTACAAACAGAGAACAAGAACTCAGATCCAAAACAAATCGAAACAGTAAGACGAATCCAGCGTCTTCTTTTGTCGTTAAGATTGATGACTATGCCAAAAAATTAAAATTTAGTAGTAAACTGGTTCAGAAAAAAATCAAACCTTTCTTAAATAAAACTTACTTGTGTGTGGCTGTATATGAGTTATTTCTGTAGGGCTTGGGTTTGAAACATCACCATTGCTGGTCACAAATTTCATATAAATTTTATATGTAAATGCAGGTATAATCTGGCATATTTCCACACTGTTTGTACCTGCTCCATTTACTTCTTTGCTCTTGTATGTTTGGATTGGCGAAACTGATTCATAGAAAACTTTATATCCGGTAATCGGTGTACCACAATGTGTATTTACCGTATTCCAGCTTACATTTATACATCTGTCATGAGCCGTAACTTTTACTCCTGAAGGTTCTGAAGTACACAATCCTGTAAGATTTAATGTATAATATGTAATACTGAAAATATAAAAGCAACAGAATGATGTGTAAATGACACTGTTTTATTATTCGTTATAGGCCAGGCCTTATGGTATGGATTCCGGGAAATTATGGAAGCCTGTTAGAAGATCTGTAAAAGTTAAATTTCGACTGTTTTTTTGGTGGATGGCTGTTTCACAGACATTCAAGCCACATCTCATATTTTATAATGGTATATATATGGTAAAGTGATTTAACGCATAAATCATAACGTCGGATTTGTAGACTTACAATCAACCTCGTTTTCAGAACAATCATAAAGTGACCTTCTAAGACAAGTGACCTGGCTTTGAAAAGAAGTTCATTGTACATTTATGTTTTGGAATGATACTAAGTGGGCTAACCTTTAAACAGATTGCTTATAGTTATTCGTTGCTACATGTATGGTTGTCAGATTTTCTCAAACTCCCCTATACTTATCCATTTCATGGCAATCATATACACCGGAAAAAAGTTAAGCACACCAAAATATTTTTCAGGATTGCTTATTAAAAATAAGGTTTAATTTTCATGATGTTGAGCAATGTTCAAAATTTCAAACATAATTAAAAGGATGTGAGCATTCATGTGTGACATTTAAATCAGGCGCGTTTTTCCCCACGCGCAACTTGATCCCTTCTTTCCGTCCAATATGCACAATTTTCTCGTGCATAAAATCCGTATGTAAAAGTCCCGAATATCTGACTACAAAATCATTTTAAGTAAGAATGGCAAGAAGACGGATATCAGAGGCGCAGAGATGGCAAATTATTGGCATGAATTCCGCTGGTATGTCCTACAAGGCGATATGTAGACAGCTTGGCTATCATTACACATTGATAAGCCGTTTGGTCAGAAAACATGTTGCCACCCAGAATGTTAATGACCGTTATCGATCACAGGTGGAAGACGCGTAATAAAAAATATACTAAATATACTACATACACTAAAAAGGTATTGAACTGCAAAAATGGCTGAACACGACAGGGTGGTTTTGCTTCGAATCATGCGTTGTAATTCAAAGGAATACAAATACAATCAAACTAGCAATCGTGTTAAAAGGCAATGGTTACCTGGTCGTAATATGTCAACCAAAACTATAAGAAATCGTTTAAAATCTGCGGGACTGAAGTCAAGGATGGTCATTAAACGCCCGACACTTGACGATCGCCATCGCAGGGAGAGTTTGGCCTGGTGCATAGCAAGGCTGAACTGGAACCTTCAAACCTGGGGACGAATACACTGGTCAGACGAGAGTAGATTTTTACTCCACTTAACTGATGGTCGAACCCGTGTTTAGAGGCATCGTAACGCAGCTTCCACTCCAAGAAACATTGTTCCAACAATGCCCTTTGGTGGGGGCTCGGTTATTGTGTGGGGCTGTGTCACGCATGATTGCAAACTTGATTTGGTAACAATCAATGGCAACCTTACTGGCGAAAAGTACACTGGGGATGTGCTTACTTCTGTAGTTGTGCCTGATTTTGACAACCACGCGTTAGCATCAAGACCTTTATTCATGGATGGCAACGCTAGTCTCATCGCTCTAGGGCAGTAAAGGCTTATTTAGAGAATGAATCCCTCAACACTCTTCCTTGGCCAGCAAGAAGTCCAGATTTAAACTCTATAGAGCACCTGTGGGACCATTTTGGTAGGTGAATAAGGCATCGGAGACTCTTCCACTGACATTGCAACAGTTAGAAGCTCATTTGCACCGATAATGGCGACAGATAACGCTTCAACAAATCAAATGTTTAACTGGTAGTATGCGGCTCAGGGATGCAGCAGTCATCCAGGCAAACGGTGGATATACCCAATATTGACTTTTCGATGACTAACTATCAATGTTTGGGTCATGATTGACATTGTATTGTGATTTGACAATTCAAAACCGTTTTTGACCTTTCACTGAAAATACTTATTAAAGATAAATTTAAGAGTGAAAACGGTCCATATTTTGAGGTCATGATCTGTAAATTAAAAACTGTTATTTTAAGGTGCTAATCTTGTTTTCTTGTTCCCAAATAATGCATAGTTTCATTTGATAAACACGTTTAGATTGAATGATAATTTATAATCAGTCACAAGAAAAGGGGTGCCTAATTTTTTTCCCAGGTGTATAAATTCATACAGTCTAACGATGCATTTGTCATTGCATATTATGAAGATTATTCTCTGATGATTTTTATCATTTGTTTTGTCACAATCCCGTTATTAGTTTATCCCTTCACATTTTATATCCTGAAAACGAGGAGCTAATTTTCGACAAAGCTCAAATGTTCATAAGATGGTTCTGTACAAACATTATGTTTAATGTTGATCGAAAATTCAATGTGACTACTAATGGCTGATTATACATTTCGATTGTCTTAAAATTTAAGTCTCAATTTCAGAAGTCCAGTGCAGAATACCTATAAGAGAGATCAAAAGTGAATAGTTCAATGAGACAAGATACATTTGAAACAATATAAAAGGGCTTGGAATACACAAACTCCTTTACAAAACAGGTGTGGGATTAGGTGCTGTAGAAGAGTGAGCATTCCTTGTCTTGCGCGCAACACCGGTCGTGGAATCCTTAAACTCTAATCGGGGTTAACGTCAATCCGAGATGAGGTCAACTTATTGTTGTATTACCGGTAACAGGTCCATATCTAGTTGAGATATTCTGATACCATATGGATCAACCGATTCGTGATGGCGACCATTGAATTTTCGGATGGACGACTCAACCTTGATTGGATGTATCCTTGTTGTCGAAATTTTTGCGACAAGAGCAATGCTCTCTACAGAAAATCCTGATACTTGGAAGAGGCACAAGAGTATCTAATCACCTGCGAAACATATATCACGTAGGCAAGGGAATCAGGAATAATGCCTCATAAATATAAGAAGTTTACAATAGGAAAGTTTGTCTTCTCGTTCGTCGTTAATCTTAGAAACAAGTTTTCCATCTTAGTCAATTTTGAGAAATAAATCAGAAACCATCAAACTGATTATATAAGTTTTGTTTTGTATAAAATCTTTGTATGGTTCTCTACAAAAGCCGACAGGAAATTTTAGATAACCGGAACAGGCGAACCGAGTTAAGCAATGACCATTGCATGGGAAAATGCTTGAATGTCTTTTCGTCTAAGACTACTATGCGAATTCAATGATTTGTTGAAGGAATTAAATTTTTTTATGTCGATTGAGAATTTGAATCAAAAATGTCTTACTAATGTATCCTATGACGATTTTTTAAAAATGTTTTCAGCATCTGTTTCACATCAGAAAACATAATGTGACTTGGTCATTGTGAAAATACATAAAAACTACTGTTTTCATTTTTATTATGTAATGTTACATACTTATGGGAATATCTGGCTTTCTTGCAGTTCTTTTACAATGCAAATTTGCTATCATGAACTTTTTCATTTTTTAAACGTTTTGATTTACACTTCAATACAAAACCAGTAATCAACATTTCTACCAGAAGTAAAATGATGTATCATAAGGTTTAGTTTCGAACAATATGAGATTTTTGTTCGTGCATTTTCGCTTAGAATCAGTTGAAAAATTTATTTTTGTAAATGTCTGCTTATGAATCAAGCATCGGAATTACCAACATAAATGCATGTTATGTAGAATAAAGTAAAGTATTCCTTGTTACTCTGGTAACCTTACTTTTTTTTCTTCACAGTGATATTAAATCTTGAGATATTTCAGGAAATTTTAAATTTTACACTGCATTTCATATAATCTATGTCTCCCATTAGCAGAAAGAAATAGAAAAAATTTATTACCCTGTTATAATATGAAAACCTTTATGTTAGAATACGTAACAATACGATAATATGTATTACCCTGCATGGTCGGGTTTTCCATTATGTTTTGAAATAAAATTTTTAGCATTTTTTTAATCTCTTCTTTAATTTTTCGGTCGCCGTCATGATTCGGTTGACCGGTACGAAATATCCACTTCAAAAATTACAATGGATATCTCCCCACTGTCGTGACTACAAATCTGTTCCTATACTAGTTTGACTAACATCGATTATGCTAAACATCGGCGTTGACTACGGAGTAATAAGTAGGGTGACACTAGTGGAGCACCTGAACTTTCCCTAGTTTTTGTAAAGTTCGTGCTATTCCAGCTTTGGTTTTAGTGTAATTTTTATGTATATTTTGTTCGTTTGTCGTTTGTTTAGTTTAGTTGGCCATTGTTTTGTCTAAGCTCTGACGATATGTGTCTGCGCCTTTGGTATTTTCGAATTCTTTTTTCATAGACAGACTCACAGTTTAGTTTTGATCTGAAATAAAGATTAGTAGAACAAGCCCGACGTTCTCAAAAAGTCACACGTTTCACAGAAAAAAAAATTCTCCCGAGATTTTACTATCGTCTAAATGGTTATTCATTTAAACCATTATCACGCTTCTACTGGCAGATTGATTTCAGTGATGAATTTATCTACCCGTCCCAAGGAACCTGTAGTCTAGTGGATGTCGTTGCTTTTACGTTTAAGTGTTAATTGTTTAGCATTATATACTTAATTGGTCGAAAGCTGCCGAATTTGAATATCTTCACATTTTATTTTTTGGTCTTCTACAGATTCAACTGTTTCTTACGTGGTTTATCGAGTATCGCGTTGTGTTTTAAACCCATTATAGCTGTAACTCTCCAAATGTAATACAGTTATTTCTAATTCAATTTACATTCTTAGTAACAAAATGTTGTATAAAATTCCTGATTTTTTTTTTAAATTGATCAGGGATAAGAATATATTAATTATTTGCATCGTAAAAGTGATTTTGGATTCTGCATTGAAATAAATTCATTTCATTTAAAAAGTCAAAACCTACTAAGAAGCAAATGATTAAAGTAGATAGATACAACAACCTTGAGAACAGGCACAAGGCGGCGGACACGACACAGACCAAACACAAAAAAACTAAAATCGAAAGAATATAATGAACGTCGAACGTGCGGAAAGTTCAGGAATTTCTCAGTGGTTCGGAAGGGAAAGCAGTTCCCGCCTCGTTTAAGACAACCGCCGTAATGCCCATTTTCCAATCCGGTAATTTTCATTCAAGGTAGAGAGAAATCAAGAATCTTAACAACTATTATTATTAGATTTAGCGAATTTGATTTTGTCGTTTAATCAAATGAGGAGAGTAGTTCATTATAATTCTTTGAACTGATCAATTTGTGGGTATTTACGAACGCATTTTGTATGCGTAAAGGTTTCTTGAATAGATATAACAGTATTGTACATGCATTTGAATAGTTCAGAGCTTCAAATGGAGGTCTCAAATATCTGTTTTTTTTGTTACTTGTACCTGCAAAAGGGTGGAATCTGAGCTTGTCGAAATCCACTCTTTCGCAACTCATCATTTGTCTTCATATTAATAAATCTCACAAACAAAGTTTGCATGACTATTTTCCACGTTTTTTATAACTATTAAATTATCCCCCCGACACACAAAAAATGGACGGGACTTATATATTTTTACCGTCTCTTTTACTTGTTATTACTATTATATATAATAACGACGGGTGCCACTAGTGGAGCAAGAGTTGCTTACCCTTCTGAGACCTATGCTTTTTGCTTAATTTGTAATGCATTGAATATTTTTTATCCTTAAAATAGACCCATATTGCACAATATGAGAAGTAAAAAAAAGTGGGACAATTTATTTTTTTTCATTGTAGCTTAGAAACAATGTGTGATTGAAACGTTGAACATGAAAGGTTTTGTTAAAATTAATGACAACATGCAACAACATTTGGGATCCCAAACTTATTTTTCAAGTTTAAATGGATTAAGGGTTCCTGTTTACTTTCACTGATTCTTTGGTTAAAGAGCTTGGCTTCAGCATCACATTTTGGTAACTTACATATACAAATTAAAATTATATAATAAAGAAATATTTTGTTACTTTCGGAAAGGTTTTTATCTTTGTTTGGTATTAACACTAAATTGGAAAATTAAGATCGTGTTTTTCATCTGAATACCAAACCTTCACAATTTTCCTTGAAAAGAAAATAAATAGAGGGTACGTCCAAGAGTCCAACGAAGTTCTTTCTGAAATACTAACAATTAACGTTGCGCTACCCAATTTAGGCGTTAATTTGTGGTTTCGACAATCTGGTATTATTATTAGCAAGAATAAAGACCTGATTTTTATGGCAAAAAGCATTGATTTAAATTTCTTTGTTTTCTTTCAACGAAACCAGCGTTTGAAAAAGAGTGGTTTCATGCATTTCATTGGTCGATGTAACCCAATTTCGACATCGAAATTTTGAACTCATGGTCAGTTATTCCGGAAATGTTCGAACTCTGATGGCTCGAACTGTTTTTCATGGTCCCTTTGAGCTCGATCCACCGAGGTTTGATTGTTTTTTTTTTAAATTCTTTCCTAATATTTTCGGTTACCAAATACGATTTAAATCCTTTTGTCACAAAATTTGTCTTATGCCTTTGTTTATGTAGTGCAACATTCCTGGTACCAAGTCGCAGAAAAATAAGGTTCTTTTTCTCACATCTGCGATGGGGTTTTTTCTAGGTCGTGATATTTTTATTGACATTCTAAACTTCTAGACCTTGATTAAAGAACTGAAAATTATTTTTATACGCATATAGTGTTAATTAATATTCATGAAGACAAGTTTTCCTGAAACGACATAAAATGACTTCCTTTGTAGAAAATGAAATGACGTAGAGCCTTTTATTCCGTAAATGCAGAAACTGGCTAGCACGTCGAAATTGGGTTACACAACGTTATACTGTTAACAATCAATGAAGGCAAATTCGAAAGCGTTGTTAATCAAATGTGGATATTAAATAATTCGTAAGATTTCTTCAGTACCAGAATACGAATCTTTATATGCAATTTGATATTTCAACATATAATATTTCCTCATTTACAACTTAAATAGAGTTTAAAGAAAGGACTAAGATGGTAAGTAAGGGTTGTATTTGGTCTTTAAGGATTGCGAAAAATAGGGCAGTCAAAATTTTGCGAAAACAAGCTTATGAATAAGGTTGTTTGCTCTTATTTATTTTCGGTTACTTGAATGTATGTTTTAAAAATACAGTTTACTTCTTCGAAAATTGATATTTGTAATATTCCCTGATTGTATCTTTATATTTGGTTTATCGGCGTTCACTACGCCATGAAATGTATATTTCAATATTTCATCCATGAATAGAAATAATACTAGACATTTTAAAGGTTTGATTGGTTTTCTAACCCGAATTATTCAGGCCCTCTCCGTATCCGATTCTCTCCTTCTGTTAATGGAGCGATCGATAGAGAGTGTAATATAACAACTGAATTATTCGGGTTACTGGTTTTCCTATTTTTGTTCCATGAATTGTCTGATGAAGTTAAATCCAGAAAAGCCCGTAAAAGTGGGTAAATTTTGCTTTTGAATAATTTTTATGTAAGATGTGAATCGTACATAACTTCTTTCGTATTCCATACACTTTTTAATGCGACTAAAATGCCAATTTCAGCTTATACTTGGTTTGGGTTAGGATACCGTGAAATCATCTGCCAACCTCATTAACAAGAGAAATAAATAACAAAAGGGAGAAATGGTAGATCTATGCTCTCATAGTTTTCAGACCCTAAACTGTCTTAAAATCATCAATATATAACGAATTTAAATAACGAGCTATAAAGAATAGTTGTAGGCACAGCCTATCGGTGAAGCGGAGTCAGTCCAGATAATCATAACGTCTGCTGAAAGTTTTTTTATTATTATTTCGATTTTTATAGATCCCTCATTGACTTCACGTCATTTCAAAGCTGCAAAATAGCTTCAAGAAATTCCGCGAAACGTTGTGAACTTTTTTCGCTAAATTTTTTACGTCATAAACAGCATGACATCATTAAATCCCAATCTAATCACCTCGGCCATTTCCGTCATAAAAATCCGGTATTATTTCCGAAGAATGACGGAAATATACGAGCGTGTTCCTATTGCATTAAATCCCACATGCTGGATTGTTTCCACTTCCGGTGTAAACCAAGAAAATACAGATGAAATACGGATTAAAAGGTTACAAAAAACACTTGGATAACCCTCCCGACGTACGATTAAGAAAGATTAGAAAAACACTTTAATATCCCACCCGACATACCATTAAAGTGAAGCTCCGCTTCACTTATGACCATTTTCCCAGTATTTTGTTCACTAATAGGGCCATTTTTTAAAGTTTTCAAATAAAAACCCCAACATTTGTGAAAAGTAAGTCTATTGTATATTGGAAGAAATTTTTTCTTAATTAACTTTGCATTTGAAGTCTGTTTTCACACAATTTGTCAAATTTTCGGTATCTTGGATGGTTTTCACGCGAATACTTCATATCATTTCAGTTATAAAGAGGTTGGGCCAATTTAACCGGAAAATTGTTCACGTAGAGGGTCAATTTTCAAATTATTTGTTACTCGACAAAAAATGATACATTCGATAAGTAAAATGACCTGTTTATAATATTTTGTCAAAATTTTGCGATT
>JAULBM010052327.1:0-10497 GCA_032357055.1 Geukensia granosissima
CCGCCAAATTTTCAAAGCCTTATATCTCAAAAAGTAGCACATTGACCCATATTTTTTTTCTGGTCTTTTATCTTCTAATGTAAAGCACAACATATTTATGACAGTCTTTTAAAAAGCTATTTATTTTCAAATTGAGAAGCGAACATCCTTAATGCTGGATTTATTATATATTACTATTGATACAAACATAACTGTTTCCAATGTAAATTCCCAGATTTTTATAGTTCTTAAAAAATATGCATAACATTATGTTTGAAATTGGTATGCAGATGCTAAGTAGGGTCAGTTAGTAATAATAATAATAATTATAGTAGTTTATTTTTGGAGGGAAACACAGTTAGTTCACAAAACATATATGATGGAGATACAATGTTTATAGTCTTACACTGCTCACAATCAAGTTATATGGTGAAGTAAAGGAGAAGCCTCAGCATGTTCCACTATATTTTTTATTGCATGTTGCCAGCACTCTGAAGACATTATGCATGAAATAAACCTATTGAGGAAAGATGATATGTCTTATTTCTGCTCTACAGCAATACTTTGCATACAATTACAGAATACTTTGCATACATTTACTGCAATACTTTGCATACATTTTCCTTTTCTTTCATATTTCTTTGAAGATTGTCTCAAATTGCAAAAAGCAGAATAGTTCTCAGTTATCACTGAGATGAAAATCAGGTTATATTTTATCTAGATTTGTATTGGTATGTCTCAGAGGAAGACCTAGGTATATACATTTTACTCTCTGTTTTGATGACCTCATCAGCCAATCATATTGCTGCTTTCATAAAAGGTCATCAGAACAGGAAAGTACAAGTATAATATTCAAATAAGATTGCTGAGACACGCAAGCATTCAATGTTAAAGATAAAATTACTACTTCCAAAAGAAGAACAAAGTTTTTATTTCCGAATAAGATTAAAAAAGCTTTATATGACTTCCAAAGAAAATCAAGTTTTAGATTCCAAACAAAGATCAAAGCTTATGGCTGCCAAACGAAAAAGCAAAGATTATCACATATAAAGTTTTTCTTTTTTTTTGAAGTTTGAATCTTTTTCATGGTAAGTATTTTACCAGGTAAGAGAGGTAAAAAAATTGTATAAGTTACTTTGAACTTAGTTTAATATACTTAATAACTTGATTGGGTACACAATAGGTGTCATCGATCTGTTTGGCATATTATACTTAACAATTTGATTGGATACACAATAGGTGTCATCGATCTGTTTGGCATTATAGAATTTAGTAAAAGTGGAGGTCTTTTAAATATACTTAATAATTTGATAAATATGCAATAGGTATCATGGCTCTGTTTGGCATTGTAGAATATAGTAAAATTGGAGGTCTCTTACCTTATGCCAACAAAGAATGACTAGTGTCAGATTGCTCGATTAGAAACTATTCCATATCAGGTCACTTGAGGCTTAATTTGATTGTTTAATTTCTTAACAAATATGTATGTAAGCCTCATAAATAATTTGTAAAAGTAAGCAAGATTTTTATTGCAGAAATGTGGAAAAAATGGATGCTTATTCATTGCTATGTGAGGTAAAAAATCTTTGTTACTGTGACCAAAACCCCAATGCAAGAATAACACACAAAGAAATAACATTGTGAGACCTATAGATTGCTGCTTGTCAGGATGTACACCATATCTTCTTACTCATATGAATATAAATCAAGATATTTTTAGAATGGACAAACTTGATATGCAGAATGTAGATTCTGTAAGGTTGAAACATTCTAAGTTAGATAAGGATTATGCCATGAAAGGAATATTTCTATCATTACCTGATAAAAATCAAATAACAGTAGATACTAAATATTAGTTGGCATCATAGCAAACTATACAAGTAAAAATGATAAAAACAGCCATATTCCTTAACGTGGTCTTATTGACATCATAATATTTACATGTATGTAATTAATTTCAGGCCTGATGGGATAGGAACAGTTTTACTGAGAGAAAAGGAAAAGTTTGATGAGATCAAAGAAAGACTACACATACTTCTAGAAAACCAGATAACACATTTTAGGTAAATAACTTTTGTCAACAATAAAAGCCTTTTAATTTGCAGAAATCTTCTGTTTTCACCTGTGAATTCTTTATATTTTACTCTATAAGAATAAAAACTGTCATTGTAGTGTCCATCACATGAGTTAATATGAGCAACTACATTAAATATTTTTCTGAATAAGATTGTTGTATGAGTTTAGACGAAATTGAAATTTTTTGGTCAGCACAGTATTTTTTGTTACCGTAAATACTCCCATGAAAGTTGATCCGAGTATAAGTCAGGGAGTAGTTTTTGGCTTGAGAACGGAGGTTTTTATGATTGCCCCGCTTATAAGTCGGTAAGAAAATGACCATGTCTTGGCTTGGAAAGAAAGGAAACCCTCAAAGTAGTGAAATACTCACATTATTAGAGATATTAAATGATCAAACCTTATTTTAGAGATAATAAATGATCATACCTTATTTCTAGTTTTATTATTATCATGTGTGTTTATTCGTGTGAAATCATGCATATGTTTTTGTTTGTGTTGTCTCCCTTTGTCTACCAAAAATTAAGAAAATGGCAATGGGACGCAACGTACCGGTTACACGTTTCGTTTTTATCGTATATATATATATGATTAACAATAACAATAATATTTTCAAGCGTTGGAAATGTTATTACATTACAATAATAATATCAATCACTAACATCAGCTTCTCATTATAAAAGTGAACAAAGATAAAGTTAATAAAGGATTTGGACCATCTCTTGCCATATTGTGGTTAAGCTTTTTGGTTATTTACCAGAACGGAAGTGTTTGAAGAATAAAGTACTGTGTGCAAAAGTAAAACAGTAAGAAAATAAACAACATTTACTAGTTTTCTATGTTTTTTATTGATCAGTACATCATTTGTATTCACAATTCAATAATTCAACCGTCCCACATCTCCAGATGGCCCGTTAAGTTGGTTTGAATGGTTCAGCGATCTTTTCTCTCCAGATTCGACCAAGAATTTTTCTTTCTTCGGCTAGGCCTCGCTTGTAAGTCTGACCCCTTCCAAGAAAAGACTTTTCAGCTCCCAAATTACTGACTTTCATGCGGGTATATACGGTAATTTCAGATTCCGGAAATATTACCATGCTTTCAGCCCTTTCACAATGACAAGAAACTTGTCATTATTTATGTGCATGCAGAAGAATATTTATGATACTATTTTTACATTTAGAAACAAATAAACTACCAGTGCATATTTTGATTGCAATTGTTGCTTTATGAAACATATCTTAGTTTTTTTTTAAAGTTACAGCTGTGTAATTGCATCAAATTGGGTTTGACAAAAGAGAGTTATTTCCCATTTCCCACAAAAAGAACCTCACAATAGGACTTCACAGTAAATAAAAAGCGCTTGTGGCAAACAATCATTGCTGAGTTCATGTCCTGTTAAGGATGTTGTATGAAATATATGACCACTATTTTACTTTAACATCTGTCATCTAATAATATTAAGTCCTCAATTTTCTCCAAATTAATCTTCATTCAAAATTAAGGGAATCTATGTCATATTTGGGATCTTCATTTGTAATATTTTGCTGACTTTACACATACTTATAAATGACTTTGGAGCAAAATGCCTTTCACTATGCTGAATTTATTCAAGCTGTGGCCTTTTATATGTTGCAGAAAATACTTTGTATACAATGTTTTAAACATCTTATTACCGTTCAATAATAAAAATAATTCAGTAAACTATGTAACTTACCATATATTACTATCAAGGTCTGGTCCAGAATCAAAATCATCCCTCAGTATAACACCATGGCTTTCAATTCCTGCCATATCTGGTCGCAAGGGAGATAATGTTGGAGCTGTTTAAAGAATTCAGCAAAAATATATTTTAGGAAAGATTTTACAAATTTTGGTTGGGTTTGAGGTGATATTTTCCAGAATTGGCAGGTTGTTTCATTACTTATATCAATGTTTTCTAAATTGACAATTTGAAATTAGTCCGAGTACATTTCTTTAAACAAACTCTATATAAATACTTACTTAAAATCTCAATTTATCCTATATAACGTAGTCATCAATTAAAATTGAAGTTATTGTATTTTTAAAACTGAAGTTTTAACTGGATTTTGGAATAAAAATGCATGTCAAAAGGTAACTAAAACTTGGCAATCCAAAAAGTTCAGAATAAAAACTAAGACCCCCTAGATTATATAATTTCCTCCCTTTCTTACATCTTATTTACCCAACATTTTCTTATTTTTATATATATGTTAAACATAACATGGTAATGAAATCAATTGGAGAGTAACTTCACTACAGGTCACAGTGTGCCATTTAATAAATAATAAAACCACAGGACAGTACCTACCTCCAGCTTCACATAGTTGTAAAACTGTTATATCTTTATACAGTAACTGCTGACCTAACGTTGCTGTTGCCCTGAAATTATCGTTTTTATCAATAGTGTTTCATTACATAAATAGTTCCGATTTAATTAAGTTATCCTGATTAATGTATATTTATCAAATATGACTATGACAAAATTCTTATTCAATGAAGAGTGAATACAGTTATTGTCAATACAATAATAAATGTTTTTTATGCATGTAAAACCATTATCAATAAGTGGAAGGCTCAAGTCCAGGCTAGGTCTAGATTTTGTAATAATGTTAGGACTACTGGCTCATTACTGAAGGCTTTACAGCAACTTTTAAATGAGGAGCAGCAAAAACTTTACTTTCATTTCAACATGATTTAGTTTCTCACTCACACTAATTCCCTATCTGTTTTTAGAAAAAAAAACTTTTGTAGTGGACCATGCAAATTAACCTTCACACCAAGTTTGGCCCTAATTGGCTAATTGGTAAAAGAGGTTTTACAAAGATTATACTGTAAATTGCAGAAGGACCAACAGACAAATGAATGAACAGATGATATACCTACACACAGATGACTGAGCAAAGTGATGACAAAAGTTCATATAACTCTTCATTTCAGGTGAGCTTAAAACGAAAATTATAAAAGAATATTCTTCTGGTTGTTGTTCTTAATATTCCATTTAAATAAATCAAAGAATCCGAGTTATATTTCTTAAACTTTAAATATAAGAAAATTCACTAAAAGAAATCTGGTCTAGAATATTTATCTTTTTGATTCTTATTTCGATGAGAAAAAAGAAACTGAACTTACAAAAAATTGACGCAGCCAGTTCCTCTGGATGGGGCCTTCCATATGAACCTCATTTCATGTTCTGGTTGATAACTAATGTGTGAGAACACAATAGAGCACATTAAGTTTGTCCCCGACAGATGACTGTGGTATACACCAGGTGTTCGTAACCGTAGTAATGCATCACTGTTTATACTGTACAGTCCAGTCAAAAGAAATCCATCAAAATTCAAACTGGTTTTTATTGATACTGAAATATATAGTTTCTTTTAATCATTTTCAAAAAGCTTTACCTTGATGTTATGGCTGTCTTAAAATTTGCCAATTCATTATTTTAGTCTCTTTGGAGAGTAAATAGTTTCATGTTTTTTACAAAGTAGATTATAACCTTGTCATTTATTTGTATAATGTGTATGTCTCTTGATATGATACCTTTTTGAAAACTGAGAAAAAAATACCAAGCAAAAAGGTTCAAAAACAGTATTTAAATCTGAATTTTAAACAGCTAAATTCCCTCTGTTTTTCTCATGATTGTAATATGGTCTCTCTGACATTTGCCCTATATCTTTTCATTTTGATATAAGTGGTAAACTTGGTCGTGTTTTTAGATTCCTGTCAGATTTTTTCTTGTTCAATTATTTCAAGTCAATAAAATGTTTTGCAACAACCTTTTTTCATTATTTTATCAAAAATGTTTGTAAAGTTTTAAATGAAGTCTTAATTATTTTTTCATAGCTTTTGATAGATTGAATGTGTAAAGGAAGGTGCTTTGTATGCAGATGAATTTGTTAAAAATCTAAAAAAAAAAGAAATGGGTTGCTAACTTCCCAGTATTTATTTCATATCCTTTATTTTAAAGATGCAAAACTTGTGTAAAATCAACATTAATATATTTCATGCTGCAACTTGTGAGTCCTAAGTGTGGTTCAGTTGGGGTTTTTCCAATGTTTTGCACATTTTTTGACTGAATGAAATCTTTTACAAGATCTTAAAACTTATTTGTTTACCTTGTTATCATGATATAATTCAGTTTACTTCCTAACCATAATTTTTAAGCTGATTTAAAAAGAGAAATGTGATCCAGTTCATTCCTTATTATATTTTATATTAGTACCAAGTCTTCCACTAAAGACATGTTTCACCTACTCTTTTTTTTTGCCAATTCATGCAAGCATTGAGGCTAACAGGTTTAACTGGGAGGTACATACAAAATTCTTATATAAAACAATTCATAAAAGTGTTCTAAATTTCTCAAAATTTGAGTTAAAATAGAACCTTACAAAAGATAAGTTGTGAAAGTTTGATTAATAACTGTTGACAGCTTAAGAAGTATCACAAAATAAAAATGGTACACTGAACCCAACTCCAAACTTTTAGTTTATTGCAGGTAATAATTGCTTTCAGTAATAATTTACAGCATTGAATTCCTTGGAACCTAAAATTGGAGATGCAATTTTACATCTATTGATAAAAAATCTGTGCAAGTTGGTTCCATTTCTAGAAAGCAGTTAAGGAGGAGTAACAAATTAGAAATGATAACACCCTTTTTTCACTGCATTTGACAAATTGCAGCCAAATTTAAATTATTGATTTTCTGATGAATCTGAAAGTCTGGTTAAAAACTGTTCAGTGGTTGTATTTGGTAGTGTTGGATTAAAAAGTGTGACTCTGATGACACCATTGCAAGACTACAGATAGTGATCCCTATTTGTTGCCATGCTGGACGCAGCGGTAGACAATAATTGCCAATTTAATTTCATAAATAACTACCCTATATCTTCATATTTTTCGTAACAATAAATTTATCACTTATATCGGAACTTACTGTTGTAAAATCTGTCTGGAGTATAATGCTCAGGATTTCCTTCCACTGATACACTCAGAGCTACCTCCCCTTTATCTACATTTCCAACTTCTTGTGTGTTGCCATGGTAATTACACAGAAAAAAGAATGGTTCCATGTAAGGCTGAAAACCAACTAGTTTATGCAACACTGCCACTAAAACAAGCAATACATAGGGAAATCTCTTCATTTTCTCATATCAAAACACTATCTTTTCTAGGCAATGTAATCTAAAATAAAAATACAAAAAAACTTTTTTTATCCCTTCCCAATTATAAATCTTCCCAGGTTTTTTATAATGACAAACAAGGCAAGTATATTTGGAAAGGTAGAAGCTGCTTACTCTCTTGGAGCTTTCCATATCAATTTAGTTTTTTGTGGGTATTCCAGCTTTTAGTCTCCCAAGTCATGGTTTCTATCATATTATATTTTTGTCTTGTCTGTACCCATCCCATTCATTCTCCCAATTTGTAATAATGTTGTTATGATAAAGCAACGTTCCAAATCATTATGTTGTTAATCAAAGGTGATTGTTTCAGCAATATACATGTGTACTGAATGTGGTCCCAATGTTTTCCCGATCTCTTACTCTGAAATGTTTTAATTTGGATTATAGATCCTTATTCTGCTTTGAGACTAAGCTTGCTATTCCTTTTTTAATTTTGAAAGACTTATGACTTTTGACTCTCTGGTTTATTTGTATTAACAATACCAGTACTTTGCCACGAGATTTCTATCCCACCATCTTTTTCACATTTCATTCTAATGATTTTTATTTCTTATGATTAAAAAATAACTAAGGAAGAATGTTATGTTTTTTAAATTAACAATATCTCCCACAACGTATAAAGAAAAATATTTTTTCCAACAGGTCTTATGAAACCATTTCACAAGTTTGAAAAGATACAAGATAATTTTATGACAAGTCTTATACCTTATACTTGCTTGCTTGGGGTTTAAGCCACTTTTAACAATATTTCTGTCATATCGCGACGATCAGTTTTACTGGTGGAGGAAGCCAGAGTACCTAGAGGAAGCCAGAGTACCTAGAGGGAGCCATCGACCTTGGGCATGTAACTGACAAACCTTATCATGTGCGATGCAAGTTAAACTCATCCCGTTTTTGTATGGTACAAAGTCAGGCGAGAACTTACGCTGTATAGGTGATAGGCTTCAGTGATCTGTACAGGTAAGTTTAAATCAACTACCTAGACCACTCGACCACCCAGGCCCTCCTTATATCTTATAAAAAAAATTTAAAAAGAGAAAGTGATCACAGAAGAGCCTATGTTATTATTCGATGCTAAATCCAAAAAGTAACATTTTTTCCATTGGCCAAGTCTATTCTACATAAAAAATAACATTTTAAACATTTTTAAATCAATCTTAAGTACAAATAAATACTATCAAATTTTTTTTTTTTTTTTGGGGGGGGGAAGGGAAGAGTTCGCATCATAGTAATCAATCACTTATTGTCAATGAAGTAATAGTTTCAATTATGTACTTACAGCAAGTAACTAAATAATAATTCCTTAAAAAACTTTCCTCTTTAAACTTCCATACTTACATTCCAGTTGGCAAAAATTAATTATGTTTCCACTAAACACAAGTACCTCGGAAACAGCTTCTGTACAATTCTCTGCCACTTGCACTTGTCACAAAACACTAGAGAATAATTAACCCTGTGAAAACTGCTATGACGTTTGTTATTTTCTCCTATTGTCAATTCTCTTATGATTAATATTTATTAAGACGTAATATATGATTACAAGAAAACTTGGGCATATTTTTTCTTCCATCTCAAATTTATAATTTCATCAAAACAAGCTTATAAATCTTTTCTCGATGTTATAATTTTGTCTGAATTTTAAAAAATTGGTTATCAGTGATAATAGGATTGAAGTTGATGTCTTGCTGTGGTGTGATGCAATATAAATGGTAAACATCATTAACCAAAATATCTCAACTGTTACATTATCAGAAGCCTAAAGTACTTTCACAATCTACTCTCTGTAATACTGACCCATACTTCAGATGTAGATGTCAACAAAGTAGATTTGGTATTGGCCTTGAAATATGCAGTTAAGTAAGATTGGCTGTGGCAGTCATCTTGGATGGTTAGTTGGGATGTCAGATACAATACAAGAGGAGACTACCAACTTCTATTTAAAGGAGTAGGTATGATAAGCCCCATATTTGCCCCAAATTTTAGATTTTAAGAGACAATAATAAGTTGTTGTGAAAATGCTTTTATACTTGTCTTTTAATAATCCATCAATTTTTCTTGTTTAATTTTCGTCATTTCAACAAAATGAAAGGATATATATTCACTATTTTGACAAAAATTTCAGATTTTCGGTTAATATGCTCAATTTTTGGAGGTGTTTCATTCAAAATATATATGATTGCACAAACACATCACGAAAATATTTTAACCAAACATTTGTACTTGATAGATCTTTAATTGTGCAAAGTTTGGCTGTAATGTTTTTGTGTGATCTATATTAAAATCAACAAAATAGTATCAAATATTACATCAAATTAGTTAATTTGTTAGTATTTTCACATTTAAAGCATTTTCTATGTGTCATGTGACCATTGTAGAAATAATTAAACTAAAAATTCTGTTGGATTTTCTTTTTATGGACATTATTCAATACAAAAAATATCAAATAATAGATATAAGCCAATTTTCATTTTTTAGCAGAATTCTTGGGCCAAAAATGGGCCTTAACGACCCTCCTCCTTTATATTAATTACATAACAGTGTTTACCAAGGCTCCATAAATTTTCTGAGGCCAACCGGACATTTTTCTGACCCAATTTTTGAAATCTGTTTATTATTGGTACTGATCCAATCCAAACTTTTTTTAAATTTTATGACAATACTGTAGAACATAATAAAATGCACCTATGAAAAGCAAATATGTGTCAATAAAAAGATTCACAAGAGATATCAATATATAAAGAACACCTGTTTATAGAAAGGAATCAGTTTTGTATCCTACTGTACTCGTTGTAAACTAGTTCTACAGTAAAGAGATGTGCAAAAAGTATTCTCTCTTAGTTGTTTTTCACTACATATTTCATATAAAACCACATTTTTTAAATAATTATTTTAAAGTTATTTGTTATCCGATTTCAATAAATTTTTTACCATTAAACACAGAAAAACACAGAAAATTTTAGTTTCATTGTATATTTTGACATACATAATTTTCTGATCTGCAGATTACCGTAATTACTCCAATTTTTCGACACTTTTCAAATTTCAAAGAATTTTTAATTTTTAAAAAATTCTTATTTTTCGACACTCGAGCAAAAAAATTTTCCAAGATTGATGTTTTCGGGTAAAAAAAGTACCCAAGCTAATTTTTAATGAAGTTGTAAAAACTTAGCTTGGGGATTTGACATGTTAATTATCACTGTTTTATGGCTTATTAATTCCCTTAATCCATTAATTAGTCCTTTGA
>JAULBM010052338.1:0-12500 GCA_032357055.1 Geukensia granosissima
ACACAATGTGTTCTGGTTGGTTCATTTTAATCAGTAAGTCCTTTGCAATCATATGAAATTGCAAACATGCAGACAGTATATCAAAAAAATTCCTAGTTTGCCAGGTGAGCGATGACAGGCTCCGTGGAGCCTAGTCCATTTTTCAACCATACCTAGCATTATTATATTTAGTCTATATTAGATGTCAGTCTTTTATATGCCTTTTGACTATGGCCTCATTTGACCTTGACCATAACCTCATTTTCACAGTCGGGTGCACTTTTTGTTTTGTCTTATTCCACATTTGTTAGTTAACTCTTCCACTTTGCAGGCAAAATATTTATGTGTCCACATTTGTTTGCCAATTTAATTTCAATGGCATTGTTCAAAGAATATCACAGTTCAGAGTTGCCCTTTATGTTTGCTAAAACTGTTTATTCATAACAATCACAGAAATTTTCAATGGAATCTCACAGTTTTGAGTAGCTCTTTTTTATGTCTGCATGCCTGTTTGAACATTTTTGTATCAAAGATTTCTCAGCTTATATGTGTTGTATTGATTTAATGTTTGGTCTGAAGCATCATTAGGGTGAGTTGAACTTTGTTTCTCCCTTTTTATGTCTGTCCAATGTCTACTACCTGTTTGCTACAATGGAGCATTCCTGTCCCTCTCTTTAGTTTTGTTAAGAATTGGTTTATTTTGCAGGAACTGTCAAAGGAATCTCACAATTTTGAGTTGCCTCCTATGTTAGTGCCATCAGCCGATGAACTACTACAGTTAGATCAGGCCCGAGAAGCTGCCGATGAGGTGACCTCCACTGTGTTATCACAGAGACTCGAGTTAGAGGAGAAAAAGAGGAGTGTTTCCATGTTACAGAAAGCTCTGGTAAGCTGCTAAATGTTAAAATGAAAAGTATGGAATAAATTTGAAAGAGCCACACCACAATTCAACAAGATGGGACTGCAAATTGAAAATCTAGAGGTCTCCTGAAAATGAGAATACAGAATTTTTTTGCTTGCACGCTTTTAAACTTTCTACTTTTAACGCCACGGCAGCAATATTTAAGCCATATCATGGTGGGTTCTGAAAAATAAGTTTGGAGGTGCTTATATGGAATATTTAGAGCACTAAACACCCCTCTGATTTGGTTAAGCTGAAAAACTGTTAATATAGCATACTTGAATTTTGCTAATCTTGTTAAATGATATAATGTTTTCTTCCAGAACCAACAAAGGGAGCTAACTGTAAGACATGCAAGAGAGGCGGAGAAAGAAATGAATAAGAGATTAGATGCCCAGAAAGATGAATATGAAGAAGCCATCAAAAGACATTTAGGCTTTATTGATCAGGTATCTAATAATTGTCATTCTCAGCATTCCTGGAAAAATGGATGGATTCTTCAGTCTTATACATCCACCTTTTCCAAAAGCCTGGATCCATCTATCTGTTAAGTTTTTTTCGTCGGTTGATTAGGATGACATGTAAAAAGTTACAAAATTACCAATGTTGAATAAATATGGAAAATTTTGGTCTGCTACATGTACATTTCAAGGATTCACCTTTCATCGGTAGCATTAGAACTAAAACATAGTGCAAGATCCAACCTTAGCAAAAGAAGCCCTCAAATACAAACAAATTGAAATAGTAAGCCGAATTTGACAACAGGGACAACTACTAGGTGCCATACTTTTTGAGGCTTTTCCATATGTTCGTTGCTTTAAAATTTTTACATATGCACCAAATTTTTATATGACATTGTTGGATGAATTTTATGTCAAACAAGTCTGACAACTGGGCTGGTTAATTCCCTCAGCGACATGATCCACTAGCAGAGGTATCGATCAACCCAGTGTTTTCAAAATACAAAATAACCAATGTTGAATAAATATGGAGAATTTTGGTATGCTATATGTACATTTCAGTTTGTGTAGCAAAAATGGTTTGATGGTATTAACTTAGCTTTAGCCTATAGATTACAACAACTCACATAGTGCATCATATTCAGTAATCTATTGATATTGTGAACAGTGTCAGTGTACATAAGAATCTTGTAAATGTGATTCATCCTTCAAAAGCTTACCAATAGTCAAATTTCATATTTTGATAAGTTATTTACAAATTGGATGTCTGTTTTGCATTTTAATCCTGTATATGGAAGATATAAAAAGGAATTCAAAGAAACCAAAGGGACGGACAGAAATCGTTAAGTTGTAAGACAGACAAGACCATGGCCATCAAAATCAAACAAAAGACAGATATAGAACACACAACACTGAAAACTAAAGCTGGAGTAACATGAAATCTACAAAAAATCAGGGTGAGTTCAGGTTCTCCGAACGGGTAAGCAACTCCTTCTGCACTAGTGGCACCCATTGTGTTACTAAGTAGACAAAGCCGGTGTATAGTCACAATCAATATTAGTCATAACCGGTATAGAAACAGTTATATATTTGTGACAGTGGAAAAATATCCACTGTCATTTGTGAAATGGATATTTCGTACCGGTCAACTAAATCATTAGTGCAACCGAATGGGGATATTAATCATAACCGGTATAGAAAGAGTTTTATATTTGTGACAGTGGGAAAATATCCACTGTCATTTGTGAAATGGATATTTCGTACCTGTCAACTAAATCATGAGTGCAACCAAATGTTGCTAGATATGAACAGAAAGTTTACAATCAGAAAAACAAAGTCATCTCTGTTGTCGTAAATTTTTGTTCTTAACCCGCCCTTACTGTCAATTTCTAGGTAAGAAGCAGACATTTCTGATTCCGTTGTTTCTTTGATTTCAAGTTCAAGTATTTTACTTTAAAACCAATATTCCTTGAAGAGGCTTTTTATCAAAAACCATCATCTATTCTGGACTTTGTACCAGAAAATGAATACAATAGTAAAATATTTTATTTGAAAAAAATAGTTGGTGTAGGTAGTGAAAATCAGGAAATTGTAAGATTTTTGATGGACTTATACTGTATCAATGGGTATAGACTGTCAATTTGGGTGAACAGGTACTGACATCTGAAACTTCTTATTATCCACAATTTGTTGAATTACATAGTGATGTCTTGTATTATTTTAGTTGATAGATGACAAGAAAGGAATGTCTGAGAAATGTGAAAAGTTAGTCAAAGAACTTAAAACTGTCGACAAAAAATATCAAGACAAAATAAAACATTTAGAAGACAAGTAAGTTTTTACTTTAAACAAACCTTAAAGCTTAGATGGCAAGTACCATATTTAGCTGTAGATTGTATGTAATTGTTTTACCCTTAAAATCTTTCAAGGTGTTAGGCATGCATATAATCTTCCCTACACAAAGATTGACGATTTTCCCCCAAGTTGACAGATTGCCTATTTGTCTCCATTTTTTGACGATGTGTAAAGAAAGAAAGCTTTCATGCAATACTTGATATACATCTCAACTTTTCATCAACTAGAACCAATGTTGTTTCATCAGAAATGGGTATTTTCTTTCCTGTATCGACTTGAGAGAAATACATTTTTGCATTAGCCCCCAATTTATAACAAAATGTTACATGATTGTAATGTGACAGTCGGAAAAAGATTCAACAGCAGTTTAAGTAACTCTCTGTTGTTGTTAACTTTTCTTCTTAAATTACAGTAAAAAATAATAAAAAGGGTTTCATTTTTCTTGAGAGTTTAAAAAGCACAGATAAATTCAACACTGATTTGCTGTTCATTACAGAACTCATTAAGTTATTTTTACTGCACTGTCACTTCTGGGTCACAAAATGTCATTATTTTCTTGAATTTTTTTATATTTGAGTTTATATTTAAATGAAAAGATTCTTAAACTGTAAGATTTAATGAAATTAAGACTCGATCAGCTGAACAAACAAAATATTTACCAAACAGTTGTGAGAACTTGTATGATCATGACAATCTTTACTTTTAATATAAGACAGAATGGGAAATTGACATCAAAAATATTCTGAGCCAATTACAACCAAACTTTGGTGGAATTGTTCTTTGAATGTCCTCTACTAAAATTTTGTCTGGCATTCCCACCCACAAACAAGATGGCCACCACAGTCAAACTTTAATGAATATTGTACTCTGTAAGAAATTCACTCAAAATATCTTTTCCTCTAAAACTACAATGCCAATTGCAATCAAACTTTGGTGTAATGGTCTTTCACCAGAATTATGTCTACCATAACAATTGGTCAACTGGTTTTAGTTTAATACAGGATCCATTGGGAAATTCCTTTTAAAATCTTGTCTGCACTTGCCAAGCAAGATTGCTGTCAAAGCTGAATTGATTTTAACATAGTGCACACAGGAAAAATCATTTAAATATCTTGTTATGTGAGTGAATCACAGATAAACAATAAGAACATTGTCATAGAATGGTATTCCTTATAATGACCAATGTGGAGACAATGTTAGGTGAGAGAAACATGTCACTGCCAGCTTTTGGTTAATTTTTACTTTCAAAATGAATTCATCTCATGAGAACAAAAATGTTCTTGCTCTCTATGGACATTGCAAATTTGGTTGATAAATTTTTGCAGCTAGCATAGTTTCTGAGACAGTCAATCCAAGCAAATGGTGTCTAATCACGTTTTCTTACAGAACAAAATTACAAAAACAAATTAGAGCTTAAAATGACAATGATTTTGTGACAAAACATATTAATGATTTACATTTGATGTAACATTATTATTTTGCAAATTTAACTTCTGATAATTTAATCAGTCAGAAATAATTTATCCTGATTTTTTTGCTTAAATGTGTTAAAAGATCATTTTTCTTTAAAATTTTTGATAACAAAATTTTGATAAACCCAAACCATTACTTTCAATTTATAAAAGTATTAAAGTATAAAGTGAAGGGCAATAACTTATATAGAAAAATTGTCAAAACATTAAAAACTTTAAATATTGTTTTAGTAAGTTACAAAAATTGTATTTTTATTGATAGACATGGATTAGAATTACAGAAGTTAAAAGACATGCATGAAGCAGCTGAAAAATTAAGGAGAGAAAGATGGATTGAAGACAAAACAAAAAAGATAAAAGTAAGATACTGTTAAAGTAGTTATATGCACTGTATTTTAATTTTCGCTGTCTTTGCTGAGATGATTTTATGGTGAAAAATTGTACTTGCAAATAGTTTTTAATTTTCGCTGTCTTTATGGATGTGATTTTATCATGAAAAATCTTACTTGCAATATATAAATTTTAACTTTGGCATCACTTCAAGGTACACAGTATATGCACAAGTATCTATGAAAACTGGAATCTGTGAATACTAATGCAGTATATTTTCTAAATACAATCATCTTTATTATATTTTTTAAAACACCTAGTTTAGTCCTAAATTGGCTTTGCCCGCATAAGACTTAAATTAGTAAGGGTTTTGACATGACACCCTGATCATTTTGAAAAAAAAATTTGAAAAATCGTATGCAGTTAAATAAACTACTGCTGCTTTATATGATTACAAGAGATGAATGAAAAATTCTTCTCAGAGTTGCCTCCCTTGGAGACCTACCATGAATTATTACCAGGAAATTGGGCTCAGTATACAGCCAGTCCCTTGTCACAACATAATAAATACACTTGCAAGGTGTTATGGTTTGAACAGATTGTTATGTACTTATTTAAGTACAGGTGAAATGTTATTCTAACTTTATAGTCTTGGTGTCAAAATTTTGTGTACTAATAACAGTCCATGAAAGACCCTCTTGATCAAAATATAATCATGATGAAAACATAGATTTTCATGACACTACAATCAGACAGATTTTCTATAAAAAAAAGTCAATTCTTGATGATCATTCTTGAACATAGCTCTTTTAGCATTGAGTTAGATAAAAATTTTGAAAAGTAAAGTAAGACCAATTTTTGTAAACTCTGATATGTCTTCCATTAATACCTACCTTGTTTTACATCTAGGAAATATTGTACTCTTTGAGTTGTCTCCCATTAAGACCTGTTATGATTTATTAGTTAGGAAATGTTGCAAACTCAGAGCTGTCTCCCTTTAAGATCTTCCATAATTTTTAAAGGGAATGTGGCAACTGTGGGTTGTCTCGTATTAAGACCTACCATGATTTATAACTAGGAAATGTTGTAAACTAAATTGTCTCCCTTTACTAGGAAATGACAGTAAAAGGTTTAGAACCAGAAATCCAGAGACTAATAGCTAAACATAAGAATGAGCTGAAGAAAATCAAGCAGATACATGAAGCAGAATTGTTAGAATCTGATGAAAGGGCAGCACAAAGATATGTCAAAATGACAGAAGAGCTCCGTGATCAGCTCGCTAAAGAGAAAGAAGCTGCTTGTGCCAGAGAACGAGAATTATGCAAGCAAAGGTACATATTTAATAGATTTATAAAAAAAAACATTGACTCAAATTTTTTCATATTAGGTGAAAATTTAACAAGTATAGTCCTAATGTTATAAAGATTTTTCGAACGTGTTGAATTCATCTTTTGCTCAATATGCCTGGTTGTTTTTACAGCTCAAGTAAATTGCACATTATTAAGAATACTTTGTAAATTAGAATATATCAATCCAGTAATTTTGAAATAAGAGGTTATATCAGGTAACTTAAAATTGTTGAACTTTTTCACAAAAAAATTTTCCAAGAGAGTTTCAAGCTTCTGCCTTATAACTTACTGGTCTTGCACAGTCATGAAACTCATTCATGACAGAGATAGATAATTTATCTATGACAGCTAAGACATTCACTGAAAAATAAGAGAATTTTGCTTTTGAAGTTCAAAGAAAGTGTCTAAATCACTTATAAAACAGATTTTGTAAATTTACAATTATCTCATGAAGGTGATCGTGAAATCATTTGTTAAAGTACATGTAGTGCACCTTTCTGATCATGAGAGAAAAATTTTTTTCAATTTATTTTTCACTATTTAATGGTTAATTGAACTTATTTTTACAGATGGTAAAATATTGTTAATCTTGTTGTTTTTAAAAGTTATCCACAGTAAAATAAAATAATAAAAAATTGATAGTTTTATTTTTTCCCTGTATTTTGAGAGAAATTTGGACATTTATTTAATTAGACTGATGATAGGTTACCCCTAAGGTAGGGGAAACTCTTATAACTTTGTCAACTCTTTATCAATTTTATGAAATTTGCTTCTCATGGTGAAAATATCATTCATATAAATTTATAAACAATTTTCACCGAAGTGAGCTGAGGAGACACCAGGTACCATGCAGTAAAATTTTTTATGCAATTGATGGCTTTTATACCTGTCGGTTTAGGTATGAAAAAGAGATGCAGAATGAAGAGGATGCTTACCAGCAGCAGAGACGGAGACTTCATGCTGAGGTCCAGGAAGAGAAAGAACGAGTGGCCCAGCAGGCATCTCGACAGCGATCTGAGTTAGACAGGCTACAAAGACAGTTAGAAGATAGTCATGCCCATGCTTTGACAGCCATGAAACAAGAATATGAAAAGAGTCGAGAAGAACAGGAGAGACGTCATTCAGTAAGTTTTTTTGTTGTTTATTTGTTATGTTTGTGTTGTTTTTACATTCCGAGGAAAACTGATATTCTGTATGTTGTCTTTTTTTTTGTTTAATGCATTTTTGGGGACTGTAAAAATGGCACTGTTGTGTTCAGCTTAAGTAATGTCCATCTGTAATTATTTTTTATACTGTCAAGAAAAAAATTTAAAAAGTAGGCTATTGCTATAGAATTTGTATATATGGTATGATTGTTAATGAGACTTCGATTCGTCTAAACAGCAATCTACAAGTGACTGTCCAGGGTTCTATAATGGACAAAGATCATAAAGCCAGCTGTAAAAACGGCTCACAAACATAAAATGTTTCATAAGTGACAATTGACCAATTATTACTTAAAACAGAAATGAGTTAAAATAAAACTCCTGGGTAGGGACACATTCACACAGTATGTGGTGAGGTTAGATATGTTTAAATCATTGTTCATGAGTGTTGAACCCTCTAATTTACCTGAGAAAGTGGTGTAAAAGAAACCTTAAACTCATAGACTTGAACTCTCAATGTTAGTACTGAGTATAAAGATAATGATGGATAGAAAAAGAGATAACAAGATATACCATCCTCAAGAAAGTACTTGTGGTTTCTGTCAGATAATTTAAAATCCAAAAACAATTGATAAAAAACAGGTTCTCTAAAACTTATGCAAGGTCTTACAGTTAGTTTTATACAGTATTTTTGGTTCAATACTTTTTTTGTACAAGTTACCTTGTGATATGGTTGTATAAAGATTTTTATTATGACAAGTCCTAACTTGGTAAAGGAGTGGGTTTGGTATGACATGTATTTGGCCCTAAAAATTGAGGGATTTTCAAATTTTGACACACCCTAAATCAACATAAGAACAGTACAATTTTTTTTTCAAAATGAGACATGGATTTGCATTTAAGTGCACATGTACTAATTAGTGACATCATTAACATGGGCTTCAAAATGTATTGAAAATTTCATTATTTGGTGGAATTTTTTACAGTTTTCATTAAAATTTAGAATGGCCAAATCCGTGTTCATTAAAAATATTTACATGATATATGATGTAACTAACAAATATATATATATATATCATATTTAAAAATTTAGTCTAAATATTGATGCGGCCACTATTATCAGTGCCAAAATCTGGATAAAATAATGCAATTTTTAACAAATTTGTTAAAATTTACAATTTAAAGGATGTGTGAGCTATTGCAATATCCTGATATGAATATGTTTTGAGAAAAAATTGATTGAATCAACTAAATATGACATTACATTTTGTAAAAAGTGGAATATATCTTAGCTCATGCATTGTTTAATTTTGGAGCTAACAACAGGTAATATGGAATCTTTTCTTGTTAGCTTCTCAAAACTGTCATACTTTGAATGAATGCCTTTATAAATGTAGTAGTTCCAACTACAGGAAATTTTCTGGAAGGCTGTCAGGCCTGTTACTATACATGCATGCAAATGAAAAATTAATAGCTATTGCTTTTAATTTTATGATTGAAAAAATTGCATTTTCAATTTTAGTTAATTTTATTGAAGCCTTTTGTCTTACTGAAAAGTAAGTATCAACCACATATCGGTATTTCAGTCTTTCATGATTTTTGTTGTATTAATAATGAAGGTAGATGCCAATACATGATCTTGGTGATAGATTTTTTAAATGGAGAATTGTATTAATAATAATTTTGGTATTAAAAAGAAGAACAAAACAGTTGTTTTAACAAAAACCACCACTGCTATTTCTCTGGCACCAAAAGGCTATTTCCCTGGGGGCATTTAGCATAAATTTATTTTTATACAACCACAAAAAATTGCAGTGATATAATGGTATGATGCTGTTTTCATCATTGAAGATGCTTAGGTAGAATTAATTGATTTTGAACAATTAGGTACATTTGTATTTCTAAACATTCATGACACTGTTTGGTTTTTGGACAGAGTTTATGACAATATAACATTAGTTTTGTTGATTTTATTAATGGAGACACTCCTTAATTAAAACCAGTTTTTGATTATACAAATAGATAACAATTATAATTATATTTTCCAAAACTATAGTTCTTATTCCTGTAGTAAGTGTTTACTTTAGGTTAACTTATGATATTTTAAAGGACCATTTGAGTTATATCAAAGGACCATTTGAGTTATATCATCACTTTGTGTCTGTCTGTTTCCCTTCATATCTGAAACATTGAGCTGATTTCATTTGATATGTGCACCAGATATGTCCTCTATCATATTTTATGGGGTTTTGTGCTGATTTAATATCAGTGCCTAGGTCTATTATTGCATGCTGATTGGCTTTAAGCCCAAAAAATATTTTTGCCTTTTAAGAAAAAGTTAACTTGAAATAAAAAATGTTGATCCAATAAAAAGAAAGGTGTGACATTTGCTTAGTTTTGATAAATAAAGTACAAAATAATATTTGATGTATGATATCTCAGAAATTTTTGGAAATGTCTTCTTGAAAATGGTTGTTCAGGTGATAATTCTTTTTCTTATTTAAATAAGAAAAATGTCAGTAAGCAGTTTTAGTTTGGGTGTCTTAAGCAAATATTTAAAATAAAATTAAGATTTAATGTAAATGGATATCAGACGTATGACCTTTGATCTGACCTATGACCTTTGAGTGTGATTGAGTAAGTTGTTTGTTTTATTTCCAAATTAGAGGGACCACAAAATGTCATCACCATATAAAATAGGAGATGTGGCATGATTGCCCATGAGTCAGCCATCCATCAAATGACAGTCTAATCAAAACTTCTACTGGTCCCATTACGGTTTTTAACAATGAATATAGTCCACACCATAACGGAAGTTGTAAAAGCTTTCTTTTTTTTTCACTAGTGTTTTTTCATGCATGCAAAAAAACCAAATGCTACCATCACAGTTAAAAATTACTGATATTGTAGTCGAACCTGTAGATATGGTTTGTTTTTAGGAAGAAATCAGAGACTTGAAAGAAAAATTAAGACTGGAGAAAGAATCCTGGGAACAGAATTTCTTGAAAAAACAAGAAACCTGGGTTGTACAGAAAGAACGGGAATTAAAAGATCAAGTGAAAAGAGAAAGAGACAAAGAAATAGAGATGGTTATCACACGTTTAGAAGAAGATGCCACTGCGGCCAGGGAAGACATAGAAAGAGCCTCAGATAACAAAGCAAGGTGAGTTAAAAGGAGCTGCCACTAAAGAGGGGATAGAAAGAGCCTCTGTAATAAAGCAAGGTGAGTAAGAAGGATTGGCCACTACAGCATGGGTGGACGTAGAAAGGGCCTCTGTAATAAAGCAAGGTGAGTTAGAAGGAAGATACAACTGCAGCTAGAGAAGACATAGAGATAGCTTCTGTAAAGCATGGTGAGTTAGAAGGAGATGTCACTACAGCGAGGGAGGACATAGAAAGAGCCTCTGTAATAAAGCAAGGTGAGTTAGAAGGAGATGTCACTACAGCTAAATAGGGGATAGAGAGAGCCTCTGTAATATAGCAAGGTGAGTTAGAAGGAAGATACCACTGCAGCTAGAGAAGACATAGAGATAGCTTCTGTAAAGCAAGGTAAGTTAAAAGGAGATGTTACTACAGCGAGGGAGGACATAGAAAGAGCCTCTGTAATAAAGCAAGGTGAGTTAAAAAGGAGCTGCCACTACATCTAAAGAGGACATAGAGAGAGCCTCTGTAATAAAGCAAGGTGAGTTAAAAAGGAGCTGCCACTACAGCTAAAGAGGGCATAGAAAGAGTCTCTGATAACAAAGCTAGGTTAGTTAAAAGGGGATTCCACTGCAGCTAAAGAGGGCATAGAAAGAGCCTCTGTAATAAAGCAAAGTGAGTTAGAAGGATTGGCCACTACAGCATGGGTGGACGTAGAAAGGTTCTCTGTAATAAAGCTAGGTGAGTTAAAAGGAGATGCCACTACAGCCAGGGAGGACATAGAGAGAGCCTCTGTAAAGCAAGGTGAGTCACTACAGCTAGGAGAACGTAGAAAGAGTCTCTGATAACAAAGCAAGGTTTGTTATAAAAGAATGCCACTACAGCCAGGGAATCCATAAAGAGAGCCACTGATAACACAGCAAAGTGAGATAAAAGGAGATTCAACTTCAACTAGGGAGGACATAGAAAGAGCCTCTGTAATATAGCAAGGTGAGTTAGAGATACCACTATAGCCAGGGAGAACACAGAGAGAGCCACTGGCAATAAAGCAAGGTGAGTTAAAAGGAGATCCCACTAGAGCTAGGGAAGAGAGCATCTGTAATAAAGCAAGATGAGTTAAAAGGAGATGCCATGCAGCCAGGGAGGACATAGAGTCTCTGATAACAAAGGTGAGTTAGAAGTGAGATACCACTGTATTTAGGGAGGACATTGAAAGAAAGTTTGGTGATTTAAAGAGATGCCACTGGAGCCAAGGAGGACATAGAAAGAGCCTATAATTAAGCAAGGTGAGTTAAAAGAAAATGCCACTATAGCCAGGGCGGCCATTGAAAGAGCCTCATAACAATGCAAGGTGAGATAAAAGAAGATACAACTGCAACTATGGAGGACATAGAGAGAAACTCTGTTAACACAGCAAGGTGCGATAAAAGGAGATGCCACTGTAGCCAGGGAGGACATAGAGAGAGAGACTGTGATAACAAAGCAAGGTGAGTTAAAAAGAGAAGCCACTACAGCCAGGGATGACATAGATAGAACATTTGATAATAAAGCTAGATGAGTTAAAAGGAGACGTCACTGCCAGATTCTTCACAAAGATTTCAACATGTAAAGAAAATACCATATTCCCTGTATTAAGATCCTAGAGCACTTTTCAGAATTGACAAAATCTTCAAAATCTTCACTTTTTCATTTTGAAGTATTTTCTGTAATAGCTTGAAATGAAAAGTTCTGGTTTCCCTCCCCTACAATTTATTTTCTCAAAGAATTTTCTGTTCTATGAACTTGCAAGGGGGTTTTCGTGGGTGTTAAGGATTTCAATCAAAAATTAAGGTGAGGGGGTGCTTTAAACAAGGAATACAGTATGTAGA
>JAULBM010052338.1:17500-20295 GCA_032357055.1 Geukensia granosissima
ATGCGTGTAGCTTGTCTTCCACCCCCAGTGTAAGACAGAGAAATCTCGATCCATGAAAACCATGGATACCATTGTCTAGGATGTGGGAAAATGTTTTCCCTCCTGATCACCTGATTCTGCTTTCAGTTTTTTTAGGTCCTTGAGGTTCCATCTTGGGTTCTATGGTTTTTTCCTATTGGGCTTCATTTTTTTATACTGGTACATTACGAGTGCATTTGACTGTGATATTTTCATTCAGTATTATGGAGTTTAAAAACTCATACCCTTTGAACACAAGGTTTCCTTTCCAGATTTCTAGATGCAGACTGTTACCAAAGTTAGCAAATTAGATTCCCTTTTTGATAAATTAGCACTGTCAATTAATATTTTTATACTAATTGATACCAAAAGATTACCAAGATTTCTGAAGTCCTGTCATGCACAGCATGTACAGTGCATTAATATTTACAAAAATATCAAAAATATGCATAGCATGAGTTCTTTGCCAATTATATTTCTTATTTAATTTAAAATCATTATTTGTTTAGTATTAAACTTGAAATATTAAACTGGAGTGACAATCTCTATCTCCGCACAACAATGTCTGTTTCATCTTCAGTTTTTGTGTTATGATTGTGCATTTATGACATTGAATGAAAGGTAAAAATTTCACGAAAAGTAGGGACTGTAATTTGTTTTGTTTATTACGTCCCTTGTTATTGGTAGATATGCCCTTAAGTACCTTCTTATCTGAAAATACTCAATCAGTTAGAACTAAACTTAAGTTTAATGGTCCATAGATCGCCTCCACTTTGAATCATATTAGGCATCACCATTTGACCAACCAAAATTGCTGTCACAGCCATACTTAATTTAACATTGGAACTCTAGGGAAACTTAAAATTTTCTTAAACTGCTGATCAAATTTTTCCAGAAAGGAGTTTTTTTAAAAGGCTATATCATGCATTCCCACTGTCTAACCAAGATGACTGCCACAGCAGAATTCAATTAAACATTGAACCTTCTGGGAAATTTATAAGTACTTAAAAATCTACCGGTATTTGGAACCAAACTTAATTGAAATGTTCATTTGGTAGAAGATGGCTCCAGCATTCCAACCAACCTAAGTTTAACATGGAACCCTATGGGAAATTCTGTGAAAAACTTGTCTAAAACTGCTTAACCAGTTGAAGCCAATAATAATTGAATGTCCACAGGTTTTCCCTTTCAGAATTATCAACTTTCCCAACTAACCAAGATGGCTTTCACCATAGCCAAAATTTGTTTAACATTAGACCCAAAAGAGTTGCAACTTAATCTCAGTAAAATTGTTCATGAATGGTCCTCTTCCAGGTGAGGGAAGCCACTGGTTTTAACAAAGTTTGACTTTGACGAGAGATATGATATGATATGCTGTTTAAGGTGTAATTTATGATTTATCTATAAAGCATAGTTTTCCCAATGATGGCCAATATGATTTAGTTCCCAGGTTTAATTTTATGATTCATTTCATGGCTTGATTATGATGACCAATATGATATAGTAATACTTTCACAGAGGTAATTTTTAAAGTAATAATTTTCAACTTACCTTCAATATTTGTCAATTTTAACCATTCAGGGAATACACAATTGCTTTGGCCTATTCAGCACCACAAGATCATTTATCATGTGACTGATTTCAAAGCATGTGACGTTGGCACCATTTGCAAACAACCAAAAGAAAAGTTTGACTGTTACTGTTGTATTTGTTTTTTAAAAAAGAGCTTTACACAAAAGGCATGATAAATAACAAACTTTTACACTCTCTAAAGAATTAGTTAAATGGGTGGTTTCGGTATGACCCGTTTTTGGCCCTAAAATTAAGGGATTTACAAATATTGACACATTTCCTAAATACACAAAAGAAAAGTAAAACTGTTGCTTTTTAAAAAATCCGACATTGTTTTGCATTTAAGTGCACATGTACTTACAGATGGCATCATAAACATGGGCTAAATTCAAAATATATTGAAAATTTCACTATTTTGGTGGAATTTTATAAGGTTTTTTGTTAAAATTAGTAATGGCCGCATTCATGTTCATTCACAATATTTACATATATGATGTAACTAACAAATAAACAGCATATTAAAATATTAAGTCTTAACACTGATGTGGCAACTACTGTTAGAGCAAAAACTGGATAAAATAATGCAATTTTTAACAAATTTGTTAAAATTTACAATTTTAGACTAAGTTTGAAATACTGCAACATCCTGATAGGAATATGTTTTGACAAAAAATTGATTGAATCAACTAAAATATGTCATAACATTTTGTAAATAGTGCAAAATATCTTAACTCACACTTTGTTTAATTATGGGGCCAAAAACAGGTCATACCATACCTATTCCTTTTCGGATGAATGTGAATGAATCTGAAAAAATGTCTTGGCTGACAGATTATCCAGTATACTAAGATATTACGATTAACTTGAGCATGGTTTGCTCTGATGGGTGATGTATAATACTACTCCAGGTGTAATTTTTGTTGTTTATTCCAGCATGGTTTGGCTATGATGGGTGATATAATATACTTCTTCAGGTGTAATTTTTATTGTTTTTTCCAGCATGGTTTGGCTATGATGGGTGATAAAATATACTACTCCAGGTGTATTTTTATATGACCGCAAAAATTTTGTGGTCGTATTATGTTATGGGCATGTCGGTGTTGTTGTCTGTAGACAGTTAGGTTTCCTTTCAATAACTTTAGTTCTATTATTTGGATCCATTTCAAATTTTAACACAATGATACCCTATATAAAATACAGGTTGG
>JAULBM010052339.1:0-10497 GCA_032357055.1 Geukensia granosissima
CAAATTTATCTTAGTATTTCAATTTTATTTCATTTAATGAAGACAATAAACTTTTTGTTGAAAAAGGACATTCTGAAGGTTTAACTTAAAAAATACCTGTAAACGATTAACCTGCATTTAGTGATACATCTGTACGATACATGAATTTGAACCCAGCCAAAAAATAATTAGTTAAAACTTTAGATTTTTATAAATGTTAGTAACATCTTTTAAGACATAATATCTGCATCATTAGTTCAATTATAGTAACACTTAAAGTGTTAAAACGACCAAAATAATGTAATGCGTTTATTTGCTAAGGAACTTTGTACATACAATGTAATGTCTAGCCACCTTAGTTAAAATTAGCCTTTACGAACAATATTCAAATGCGATTTGACACAATTATACGTGCCAAAATAGTTTTTTGTACTGCAAAGCTCAGAAAATCTGCGTAAACCTGTTACATTTTAGTAACCGCTGTTATATTTGTCAATTTAAAAGTAAACTTATGTTTTAAAAATATTGTTAATATTGATATGCTGGCTACACGTGTACGTGTATCAAGGGTGGTCTCTTTTTAACTGTATTAAAATATATGAAATACAATATTCTTACATGGTAAAATGAAATACTTATATACAAGTAAATTAATTAGAATGCTAAATCCAGTGGAAAAGACATGTCCAATACAAGTAATTAAGCCCCCCTGCTTTCCCCAATTTCAGTGGTTTAGAATTTTAAATGAATACTCGAGATTCCTGAAAAACAATATGTGGTAAAACATGGGTCGGTAAATACCGTCCAAGACCTCCGGTCCATAAGCAGTCGCATGGGCCAGGTGATTTTAAAATAAAAAATTATCGATATTGCATTATTGCGGCGGCACTGCATAGAAAACTTGTGCATGCTGCTAAAAGAATTAACTTTTTGAGCAACGCCGCACATGATATCTATGATGAAAATAACCTTGAAGTTTTTGGTTGGGAACATTTTTGTTCTTTTCTTTGTTTTTTTTTATTTAATGTGCCAAAGTCTGTTTTATTAGTTTTCCTATTTGTTGGTTTTTATTGATGTTGCTAGTTTATTTATTTTTTTTTTATTCAGAGGCGATTTTTTTTTTTTGTTTACACTTTGCCTTTTAGGTTGCTATTTTTACCTTACTATTGTGGCGTATTCATCGATTTATCAATGATTATGAACAGAAGGAAAAATGACAAAACTCCTGAAAGTTCAGTAAGTAGATTTACTATCAGAGTGAATGAGCATCAATGTCTTGAGACATCTTGAAAACATCAAGACACGTTGGAGACATTCTCAAAGACATATGTAATTGGCACGTCTTCAAAACGTGCTATTAAAATGTGTTTATATGCGTTTCAGTGCATTTGAATATATTGGTCTCGAGGGTATTGAAGACACATAAAAATATTTTCAAGGCGTCTTGGAACTTATCGTTTTTTTTCAAAAAAATGCTTGAAAAACATTTGTCTTGATACACTTATCCTATATCTTTAGACATGTTATATGCCTGAAGACATGCTCAGTGTATGTCTTGAGTCACCATGTCTTTAACACATGTATTTAAGTATATCTCAAGACGTGTCAAGATGTCTCATGTCATTGATGATCATTCACTA
This sequence comes from Geukensia granosissima, assembly GCA_032357055.1. NCBI lineage: Eukaryota > Metazoa > Mollusca > Bivalvia > Mytilida > Mytilidae > Geukensia > Geukensia granosissima. The sequence goes on from JAULBM010052339.1 coordinate 1,620, forward strand.
TGATTTAAACATTCCTTCATATTGTGTCATATTTATAGCAATATGACGTTTAAATTGTAAAAACCTCAATAAGGCGACTGTGGTATCGCAATAACATACATTTTGTAGAGAAAGATTATAGACATTTCTCATGTGGCAACATTCCTGCTTCCCTGCCTACGGGGTTTATGTTTCACAGTTGATTCGATGCTCTCCTGCCTGTTCCAAGTATCAGGATTTTCTGAAGTGAGCATTGCTCCTGTCGCAAAAATTACTACAACAAGGATACATCCAATCAATGTTGAAGTCGTCTCTCCTAAAATTTTATGGTCGCCATCACGAATTGGTTGATCCATGTGGTATCAATGTACCTAAACTAGTTATGGACCTGTTACCGGTGATACAAAAATAAGTTTACCTCTTCTCGGATGGACGTTAACTCGGATTTGAGATTAAGTAGTCCACAGGTGTTGCGCGCAGGACAGGGGATGCGTATTGTTTTGTAAAGGAGATCGTGGATTCCAAGCTTTTGTTCCTTTTGTTAACATTTTATCTTTTAGTTTGTTTAAAATCTGTCTTGTGTCTTTGGACAATGCACATTTGATCTCTCGCAGGGGTATTCTACACTGGACATTATGTCTGAAGACATATACATATCATTTCTTCAGACGCTATGTTTCTTAAGACATGAGATATGTAATTCACGACAAATGTCTTCGAGACATAATCTGAGAAAACGATAAGATCTAAGACATCTTGAAAACATTTCATATGCGGATTAAGCATGAATTATTTGATTGATAAAAATCCAAGATAAGTCAAAACGAGAGGTACTTGTAGAAATGCCTATAACGCACTAACCTTGATGAAATAATTAAAATACTTACAGGACAAAGATAGGTGGATAAATCCAAAAACAAAGAAGTAGGCTAAACAGCCTAATTACTTGCAGCAAAAGGTGAATGAAAATCAATCCCTGAGCAAACGATCCGCGAATGGTTTTATTATGACATTTTTCCTAAGCTCAGTGAAGAGTATTAAAGATTTATTGACTTTTGGTCAATACCAACTTTACCGGGCTCCAAACTATGCTGATCAGCATCTTAAAGGGAGGTGACATTAAAATGTTCTTGCACGTTGTTACCTCCACAGTATTTCAGGTTAAAATGTTATCCAGACAAACATGTTCAAAACAATATCACTTACGGGTAGAAACCACCGAGAATGATAAAAATAGATCCTGTGCGAGGCTGGTATTGCGAGTGTAAAAGTGGGTTGGGTTTTGCACGTATATTTCGACAGTGCTCTATGGCTTATGGCACGCAAGACTAACGGGCAAAAAATGATAAACTTTCACAATAATTTAAAGACGCAGGCGCAGAGGTGGAAACTGAATAATTCATATTTACTACATGATTTCAATCCATTTCAGCCAATGTGAACCCATTTGTCAAGTTTAATTTTCACTAATTGGTGTCCTTTGTTTTTAAAATAAAAGATATGCTAAAAATAGAAAAAATCATTTCATGTCACATGTACAAGTATTTTAATGATTGATTGATTGATTGATTGATTGATTGTTGTTTAACGTCCAGTGGCAAATACTGGAAACCAATAACAAATATAATTATAACTTATAATTATAACTTAATACAAGATACAACCAAAGTATCGACCTGAAAAGTGCACTCGCGGTTGCTGTCTGCCAGCTAAAAACCCAAAAGCAACCGATCAGGAAACCAAGTTTTCCTTCACTGAGGTATCAATTTAAACACATCCAATTGGATTTATTGTTTAAATATCATTATAAGTCAAAGAAAACATGGGTTGTGCAAATGCTAATATGAAATATATATAGACAGGAAGTAGAAAATGTTATAACAAGTATAAACTCTTTAGTTCCGTATTTAGCTAACAAGAAAGTCAATATTATAAACAAATTAATTACTTTATTGTCTATAAACACTGAGGTTTGTGACAATTATGACAATCATAATACATAATAACATAAAATATATGACAAATTCAGTAATAAACATAATAATGTACAAGTAAAAGTGACTAGTCACCTGACCTCAGTTTCGAAGACTGTTTTAAATAGGAACCGGTATTTTTTACTTGCTGTGAGGATGCTGGATTCAAAATAGATGAAAGTTTTTGGTCGTCTGTTAAGTTTGAAAAATTTGGATCTTCGGCTGAATAAATATCAAAAACTGTTTTGAGCTGTATCTTGTTTAAATTACAATTTAATATGAAGTGATTCTCATCTTCTATGATATTACATGTTTTGCAGAGTTGGTTCTCACTTGGTATTTTATAGTGCCTGCCATTTTCAATTTCTAAAGAATGGTCACTAATTCTAAGTTTTGTGATTAATTTTCGATATTCTAAACTTTCTGAGGATAAATAATATATTCTTTGTTCATGGAAGTTTTTAATTGTTTATATAAAAATTATTTATTGCTTTCATCTAGATTATTAATTTTCGTTTCAAACAACGTTTTATATTTTTCTGAGTAAATACTCTTAGCTTCTAGTTTAATTTTGTGTATGTCTTTAGTATTGTTAATACTTCCTTATTTATTTTTAATGTTAGTTGGTATTATGTCTTCAGCAAATTATCATAATCTATCGTCTATCGTCTGTGAAAAGACACTTTATGTAGAAGGTTTACCTTCTAAATATTGTACCTGTCTTTTAAAAGACGATATCCGCCAGACAAAGTCAGATAGCATATAATAGCAACAATCAACCCAAAAGAAAATGAAAAAATCGAAATTCCACATAAACTGGAAATTAACGGAATTGTCGATTTCCAAAGACAACCCTTACATTTCCACGTGGAAATCTTGTTTTCCATCTGAAAAATCATAAATCCCGTGGAAAATTGACAAGATCCATCGCGAAATTTTTATTCCAATACGATGTTACGTTTCCAATTTTTATCACTACGCCTAGTTAAGCTTTTATTGGTTAATCATACACAAAAATATAAATATAAAATAGCTTTTTTGATGTTGTGTAAGTTGTTTTGATGTTGATTTCGAATAAAGTAAATCAAAGTAAAACAGTGATTAATTAAATGACAATTCATTTTAAAATATTTTATAATGTTTATTTGAGAACCATTGTTTCTTACAGTCAGAAACCCAATGCACAACCCCATGAGCGCAGTAGTAATAATATATAGGGACAGGGGGACCTAAGCCTCAGATGGACTTTATTAATGGCATGATCAGTTTCATGCATGTGTAATTTAGAACTTTGACCGGTTATTTTCTCTCTCTATAGTTGATTATCGACTTCCGAATTATCTGGGTCAAGTGTTCAGAATTTATACAAGTACAGAAGTAATTAAAAGTATATTTTGCGTCTCACAGTAATAATGTCTTGTCTAGCAGACCAATCAAGCAATGTCAAGGGAACTTTAGAAAGGATACAATACAGGGGCGGATCCAGACTTTTGGAAAAGGGGGCCCACAGGGCCACTTTTTGTGGACCTCTTGATTCATCAATATTCTTTGTTTCTAATGGAGATTAACCCAAAACTAATATTTTTTTAAATCATTTTTGCCTTTCAAAAGGGGCATTGGGCCCCCTTGGATCCGCCCCTGCAAGAGTCCCAAAGAAAGGACACGATGTAAGTAAGACCAAGAACTGGATAAAGACACATGATAATATATATGATAACATAAGATATAATAAAAGACATAATATAAATAGATGAAGGACACTTCAGAAATAAAAATATAATAAACACCAGATAGAAGGGACAAGACATAAAGAAAGAACAATGGACAAGACCTAAACAAGACAAAGGACAAAAGACACTACAAAAAGAGGATAAGAGACATTTCAGATAGAACAATTGACACATAGAAAGGACAAAGGGCAAGAGACAAAGGACAAGACTCCAAAAGACAAAGGAGAGGGCATTATAACAAGGACAAAAGACACGACATAAGATTGGATAAGGGACACTTCAGAAAGGACAACAGTCAAAACTCCAGAAAAAAGGATATTACATATAGAAAGGAAATAGGACACGACCCCCACCCCCACCCCCCTCCCCCCAAAAAAGAGGACGAGACACATAGGGGGAACAAAGGATAAGACCCACAAAACGCAAAGGACAGGGCATTAACACGGCGAAAAAACTTATAAATGGAAAGGCAGCTCAAGAAAAGACAATGTTCAAAAGCAAGAAAACGGTCAAGTTACATATATATAGAAAGACAAAGAGCAGGGCACTTATAATTGTAAAAAGACACCACAAAAAGAATCAGAGAGACTTTAGAAAGAACAATAAACAAAACATCAGTAAGACAAAAGTTATAAGATTAAGATAGGACTAAGGACAAGACAAGAGAAAGGACAAAGGAAGTGACCCTTTGCAAGACAATGGTCAAGACAAATAGACAAGACAAACAGACAAGACAAATTCCAGAGACTCCGATACAGGAGGAAGGAAACCAACCCATATCAGGTCGAAGTGGACTTCTAACGCTGTTGTAACGATTGTAGTTTCCGTGTTTTAATAGATAAAAATCTTGTATACCTAGGAAATTATATGACCGACCATTCTGCACAATTAAACCTTTTGGAAGAAGAAGAAAATTTCATATCAAGCCGAGGATAAGTCTCCACTGAACTTATGGTAAAATACTGACTTTGGTTTCCATGTTCGATAGTTAAAAATCTTGTTATTTTGTTCTAGACATGAAAGACCATTTTTTAAATTTAGCACAATTAAAATGTATACATTTTGTATATTTTATACTTACATTTTGAATTATAAATTATTGAATCCATCTGTTGTTTTTTTTTATTGTAAAGCTGGATTATTATACACATATAAACTTCAATTTAATGTTTTTCACTTGTAGAACAATAATTTAATCCCGAATTAGGATTATTTAATTTCTCTGGGTTAACTATTCAAAGTAAACCACGATGCATTATTTAATCACACCTATAATGAGTTCAGTCAGATCAAAAACTGGCGCGACTGATAGAAACTGAGATTAATTATTAACGAGAATTTCACGAAAACATAGATTCGCCTGATTTTTATCTATGTTCGATTATTTTGTGAACCTTGTAATATGTTCACAGGAAATTGCAGGAATTTGCATATACAGTATTTCTAAATTCTCCATCCTCCAAAGTCCCCCCGACTTCTTTCCGTATATTTTGCTGGTCATCAAAAAAACATTTCTCATTGGATGCCCCTTCTTTCAAGAAGCACCAATGAAAAACGGTTTTCGTAATTTGTAGTGTAAAAATTACATGCAGTTATCTGTGGGAAAGACGGGAACACTTTGAAACGAATTGCGCCGAGTAGTTGGATTTTGCTCCTTATTTCAAATTTCAATGAATTCGGATTTGAGTTTTTTTTTACTTTGTTGAGATCTCGCTATTACTTCCTAAGTTTTGGTTCAAATCAGTGATACTGATGAAAAGTTACTTCAGAGCATATAAAAATTCACCATACTTATGCAACTCAGTCATGAAAGTTGGCTGACTTATTGAATTGCTATATTTGTTTTAATTCTAATGACCACTGAATATTCGAATTACACTGAGTTTAGTTGTCCTCGCTGCTGGATTTGGCTTCCTATTTCGATAAGTTTGGATTTGAGTACTTATTTTATTATGTTTGGATCTCGGATTTCCAATGTTTTGGTTCTAATGCAATTGATGAGAGATAACTTCATAGCATAAAAATACTAATGCAAAACTGGTAAACTTGTATTGCAACGTAAAAGTCACATGATCAATAGACCGATGCATTGTGGTAAAACAAAAATTACGACAGCGCGCGCACCCATATTTTAAAAAGAAGCGTAGAAACGTAAAAAAGGCAAAAAAGGGATAAAATTTTGTCAATCAGAAAAGGATAATTGAGTGTGACAGCGCTCGAGACGAAACAGGGGATGTGTGCTAAGGACCTTCCTTAGATACTTCTTGTCTAGTTTGGTTTAATTTAACAATGCAGTTACAGATGGGAAAAATTTTTTTTTTTAATTTTAAAATCAGCCAGTCAGAAACAAGAATTGCCTGTGGCAGCCATGTTTATAGATCGAGACGAAACTAAGTAACTTTGTATAGGAACTTCAATAGATTCTTCTTGTCAAGTTTGGTTCCTTTTAGAGAAGAAGATAAAAATGTAAAGGTTTACAGACGGATTACGGACGGAAAGTGATGGTAAAAGCTCATATGACATTTGGCCAATTGAGCTTATAAAAACAATAAAAAATTTAAACTTACATTGTTTATCTGTGTATGTACTCTTAAATACTGGTCACAAATCGGACATGACTGGTTTCTGAAACAACAACGATTAATAAGTGACTAATTCAGTCATCAATTTTAACATAAAACTACATGTATGAAATGAAATCAAAGTTTGATTATTGCTATCGTATTGAGAAACTCAAAATATAAAATATGTATCCCTTACACTGAATAAATATTTAAAATAAAGATAAAAAATATTTAACCTATCCCAGACCCATCCTACACACTTATATTTGGAGAAACAAACCCAATGCATGTCAAATCATGTCATATTCTAAGAATTTTGGTCAAATCCCATAAGCCAATCCCTTGCTTTCTGTTTGTAAGCACTTAGAAACCAAGTCCGGCTGACGAAGGTCTAGGAATATTCACTTTTGAACAGGGTTTTAGAGAATGGGTCCGATGACAAAACGTTTGGATTCAAACATTCTGAAACAACTAAAAGGAATTCGAAGATACCAAAGAGGCAGACAGAAATCGTAAAGTCGGAAGACAGACAAGAGCATGGCCAACAAAATAAACAAAAGACAAACATAGAACACACAACACTACACTGAAAATAAAGCTGGAGTAACACGAATCCCACAAAGACCAGGGTGTGTTCATGCGCTCCGGAAGGGTAAGCAACTCCTACTCCACTAGTGGCACCCGGTTTAGGAACGGAAATGTATTCATGACCATTGTCATATATATTTTGTCATAAATTTTGAATGACATCTTCCACACCACTGCATTAACTATAGATCTTAAATTTTGTCCGCAAATCTGCTGCAATTACAAAGACCTTAAATTTTGTCCGCTAACCTACTAGAGTAACTAGTTCTTGATTTTACTCCACTATGACAATTATTAGATCTTAGCCTCCAACCATAGCTAGATCATATGTTTTGTCGGCTGAGCAATGATAATTATTAGAACTTAGTCTACAGCCATAACTATAGATCATGAGTTTGTCCGCTGCGCTAAGACAATTATTGGATTAGCTTATACTTTACCCCAGTATCATCATTTTCTTTGTGGGTGTTTTTGCAAAAAAAACATGAAAAAACCTACCAGCAAGCTGACGCAAAACAAAGAAACACACAACTTTGGCCTTAGTAAAACATACTTTACATTTTAATTCAAGCTTACCAGGTGTAAACCAATACGCGAATATACAACGTACACGATCCACGAATTCCATCATGTCCATGGACACTTAACGTTAACACTGCATATAATATTCATTTCGATTTGGGCGCCATATTTAATTAGTTTATGGAAATTTAATAAGCAGATGTTGACCCAGGGTCATCTTAGCCATTAATAAGATGAAAGGGCGATGACCACTGATCGCACTTTCTGGTTCTTGGAAGAAGTATGAATGGAGAGTAGCGCACATTCTAGGAAAAAGATCAAAATTTCTCACATATGATGAGGGATGTTATTTTGGGTGATATTTGTAATATTCGTGTTAATTTCAACTTCGCTTGTAAGTCACAAGCTAACAATAAAATTTCGAAACTAGAGCAGTAAAATGTTTTACCAACGAAAGATAATAAGAAATTCTATAAGCTAGAAGCATATGAAGCTAAATTTTAAATTCCTTCATGTCCTGTATGTCTTGTATTCGCGTACTTTATTACAACCGCATGTTTTCAATTTTAACATTAGTAAGTGTGAGCTTGAAATTATATATATCCTTGACATTCACTCACATGCGTATTTGTTTTGCACGAATTAAATTAGATCAGTCAGCCAATATTTAGTCCCAGAGGCGGGACCAGACTTTTGGAAAGAAGGGGGGGGGCACTTTTTGTGGACCTCTTGATTCCTAACTTTCTAACTTTTTTTACATTTCTAATGAAGATTACGACAAAAATTACCCCAAACTTATCATTTTTAATCATTTTTGCGTTTCAAAGGGGGACCCGCCCCCTGTCTCCCTGGATCCGCCCCTGAGATCAATCGATCAGTGCTACAGTTATACGTGATTTATCTAGTTCTTAAATAAATTTAGTGAAGAATGGATATTTTTTTCGTAAGGGAGCAACCATTCAATTTTTATGGGTAACATGTTGAATCCCGCTCTTCAAATTTTCTATCCTACCTTTTTTCGGTGCGCTTGCTCGCTTTTATTTTGTTCAATATTCAACAATATTTGAATCCTGGGATACTCCCAACCTACCCCTTTTCACAAATTTAGTTTGCCCGTTTTCATCAAAATTTTCACCCCGCCTTTTTATTTCAAATTCTTTTCATGTCCCATAAACACAAAGTGGTTGCTTCCTTATTCTTTTAAATAAATAAACAAGAATGATATATAGTCATGATAGCTAAACTTTCCATTTTACAATAATTAAAAATGTTTTAAAATCTAAAGAACTGAGGGCAGGGAACTAGCCATACAAAACTCAAAACAGTATAGTTTATTTTTCGCAACTGGTTCCACTCGCAGAAAGTTTTGGTTTTAACTCACCCTAACCAAAATCATGAATCTTTCCCATGTTGCACTTTCAAAGTGTATTAAAATAAAATTCCAGCATTAATGTCAGGCAACCCCTTTTCTGGCACGATATTTCCTAAATCGGCATAAAAAGTTCCTTTCTTTCAGAAAAAG
>JAULBM010052350.1:0-10497 GCA_032357055.1 Geukensia granosissima
AAACACAATACTTCGCTCCCTCGCGCCTATTTTTATCACTAAAAATACAAAGAAATTGAAATAAATTTGGAGTGGTTTTATTATTATATTTTAGCAAATGCTGCAAATTTCTGTAAAACATTGTTAGGTAAGTAGTGTGACAAATGAGCATTTACTGGTCTTTTGGTAACATTAATTGAATACGACTGACATATTCATTAATATTCCTAAAAATAATAGGTACCTTTTATGAATTTTTAAATTCCACTGAATTATTCACTTAAGATATTTTCAGTTCAATCTTAATTTTGGATTTTTTTTTGTTTATTTAGTAGAAAAAATGGTGCTGTCTTATCGGTTCTCTTTTACATGAGAGAGTGATGACAGAGAGTGGAAATATAGTATTCGTGCGAATACACACCTCTAGTTTTTTCTAGGTTCAATTAGACCCATTATTATCACGGCATGATTTTTTGTTAAATCTGTGCGATCCCACCCAACGAATTAAATTAGTTCGTACATAAATCAATGCTTCCAATATCGTTTTGTTTGGATTTTAGTGTCTCTTATAGTATATTTCGTATTTTTAAACTAATTACAGTTCATTCATGTATTATTTATTCTGTTAAATACCAATTCAGATTTAATGATCATTTGTAAGGTGATTTGACCTTTTAGACAATAGACGGGTATCAATGACAGATTTTGATCTCGTACGTATGTATATCATTATCATTTGACGAAAGGCCTAAAATCGATTGGTAAAATTGCTATAATTTTTAGAAAAGGGTTGATTTAAATTCCAAATTATAAAGCAAAACTTCATGTATCAGAACATAGCACAGTTCAAAGCCAAAGGAGCTTGACAATAAAGACACAATATACACCCCTCTGATAACAGATATAAAAGCACAGGAGCTAAATATTAATAAATTGAGTAATTATATTTTGTGCAACAATTTCACATTGGAGCAAAAGACAAAATAACCAATGTTGAAAAAAATATGGAGAAATTTTGTATGCTGCATGCACACTTCAAAGAGCAAACTCGCATCAGTAGCATTAGAACCAAGACATAAGAAGTCCAAGATACAAACATAGCCAACTAATCGAAATTGAAAGCCAAATTCGGCAGCATGGACAACTACTAAGTGTAATAGTCATCGAGGCCTTTCCGTATTTTCAGCACTGTAGAATGTTAACCAATGCAACAAATTTCTATAAAACATTGTTTGATAAATTTTATGTTAGACAAGTCTGGCAACTGGGCTGCTGAATATCGCCGGGAACATGTATTTTTTTTTAAAATCGGTCATCTTTTCCACTGAAATATTTAATGTGAGGTTCACTGAGTTCAAGCCGTGTCATATGAAATATCCGAATACGTTTGTGAATATAATAAGAGATAAAGATGCTGATATCTTCAAAACGAGTATATCAATATTTTAGGCTTAATTATTCAAAATCAATTTCACAATGTTTCAGTTCCTTTTAATAATAGAAAAATAGAGCAGGTGATTTTTATTGGCATATAAAATCATTAGAACATTCGGTTGTGCACTCTTATTCATCATCAGTCCGTCACAAGGTCTTTAAATATTTATTATTTGCGGCCAGTTCTTCTTCTTTTACCATAAAACCATGAAAAAAATAAAATTGTGGATACTCATTTTTGGCTGGTCAATTATAACACTCGAAAATGCTGTCTAATCGAATGCAACTATACTAAAAATTTCTAAAACGTTGGTTGTTACTTGCAAAACTATTACATTTTTTAAAAAACTGGTTTTCTTAGGAATTGAGAGGCGATTGAAGAAGTTATGTCTACATCAAGTATGAAATGCTGATATTTTGAGAATGTGTACATAGAAATGGTTAACCAACGACTGGATCTATGCTTGATTTGCCTAATAAGGTATCTTGATTCCTCCTTAGAGTAGACATGGCCTAATTAACGGTAGAAAAAATCATTTTTTTCAAAAACAAATTAATCTTTTTAATAAATGGAAGTATCGTATGTCACTGTATGTTGTAGGATGGTGCATAAAATTTTTTCTATTCTTATTATTCTAGTTATTTGTTGTTTTAACTCGCATTTTATTGGACATCGAAGTTGTGCAAATAAAAGCTATTTTTCAGGATCTTATCTTCACAGGCGTTATGTTTACTTTTTTCAAAAAGATACCAAACATTCCCCCCATATTTCAATTTACTATATTCCGGTATTTAATGACTTTTCAAGTTAAATATTTTAATATATAAAAAGTATTTTGTTTTCAGCAATATTATATATTGGAACGAATTTAACTATCTATAGTGCTTGTGTATACGGACATAAGCTAAAAGTTTTGTGTCAAGGTTATCCATCTTCATCAAACTATATGTGTGCTCTTCATAATGTCTGGTACCTAAAATAAGATTATATAAACTGCCATATAGATAAGGCTAAATAGATTCAAAAACATAAACAAAACGCTTAATATCCTTACATTTCTTGCTCTTTGCATCGACAAAGATGAAGACATCTATAACCATAGGTTTTGTCAATACATGGTGTGCATGAAGTTCCGTTAAAGATTGACCCATCTGGACACTCTACAGCGACAAGGAAATAAAACTAATTGCTTTGTTACTTTGAAGTCCCAAAATGCATTATTTTGCTGTTTCTCAGTTTACGTACGAATCCGTAAAATTAAATATAAAAACTAATATAGTTTGTGAGATATAGTTTATTGTAACCAATCATTTTTATAAGTATAACCTTTGTGGTAACAGTTTAAAGATGCCTACTAATTCTTTACGAGGGATCTTTTTTTTTATTTGCTGACATGCAGATTACTACAACACGTATTGTTAAGCAATATTTCCCGAAGTAATGGATAAAATTGAAATAAATATAAAATTTACCTCAATGAGATTTCGAATATAAAATGTTACTTTTCGTTTCAATTTTTTGATATACAAATATATATTCATAAGTATTCACAAACAATTAAATATGGAATAAAGGACTTTCGGTTTCTGATACTGGCTTTATCACTGAAAAACAACAGGTTAACCGTTAAGTTGTAAATGTGGGATCGTTGTATAAAGCGTAGAAATGATAAACGTTTGACCACTGGTACAAAATTTTAAAGAATCAGATTTGAGGGCTTGAAAAAGATCTTTCGAATTTTTTAAATATCCACATTTGATTAACACCGCTCGTGGAGTACGCTTTATCACAGTACCTTGAAGGCCTTCCTTGACTGTCGACAGTATGGTTGTGAATAATTTAGAAAGAGGCTTGGTGGATCATCTGGATGAACCCGTTATCTTTTTTTTATGGACATTCGTGTAGTTTGGGTATCCAGAATAAAGAAGCAAGATCCAACTCGTGTACATGTTGTAGGTGTAAATGTCGGGTTACCAGATGAGTCGTTGATACCAAGCTCTTTTATCAGGCAATCAAGTTAGTGTTTTTTACAAACAAATACAATGTTATCTGAGGTTTTTTCGTCTGGAACAACAACAATTTTTCATGGACGGCAGACAATTCCCCCAAGACAGCAGGTTCCTTGAAAACCGAAGAAGCTTTAGTGCTCATCGACCCTTGTAATTTTTAAATCCGAACCTGAATTAATGATCTGCTAGTCTTGACCCATTCAGAAAGGGTGTCAACCTCTGCTTTTTCTCGCTTCGCCCATTGTCTAGCATAGTCATTCACTGAGTCCATCAACACCTAAAATTGTTTCCATTTAATTGGATTTGCCACTTAGTATTTAGGACCTTATGATAGCAACTGTCTTAGCTTATTATTCGTAAAAAAATTGAAGTCACCGGTATGATGTGCCCAGTGGGACTATAGCTTGAGGGAAACGACGAGCAGAATCAGTCAGGAGGTTTGGATTTCAGGTCATCAACACTTAAGTGCTGCAAAACCTTCTTGTAGTTGAAAATTCTGGATGCAACAGGCTTAATGTAGGTGTAAGAGATTAATGGAGTTGATTTTTCAGTATAATAAGGTGGTATTTTTTATTGAACGGTTTAATGGTGGAGTATATTTCTTATATAATGGCATCCAGAGCCTTGTTTGCAAAGTCTACTTTAAAGAAATGACTTTTGGATATCATCATCTATAGATGTATAAACTGGCCTGAATAAAATCTGTCGTACAATATCCATAATAATAGCGTGTAGTCTATAAAGATTCGACATTGTATCAGTAACAAAAGTATTGGAGGGTTCTTCAAAAAGTCTATTTTACCTGGAGAGTCGTAAAGAATATAGTCTAGTACGAATGTGATAAAATCCGAGTGGTTTTTGTAGAATGTGTTTGTTTATATTTTGTTTCATGCAAACTGTCTATTCTGATTCCAGACCCCCGATAGTCCCTGAAACGTAAAATTGTTCACGTCCAGCAAACGATTCACACGTTACACGCAAATAATATGCATGGCGAATTTCATGTCAAACAAGTCTCACAGGTGGGCTGGTGAACAGCGTTAGGATAAAATGAGACAATATTATGCTATTAAACGAATATAACTTTGCAATATTCGTCACTCGTATCTGTATAATAAAACGCTTAATTGCAGGATAAAATCCGAGATCCTAACATAGTGAACGAAGAACTCGCACCCGAAAAATTGAAAATAATTCAGAAGGAGGTCTACCATGAAAATGCAAGAAGACTTTTGTTAATCATAATATTTCAGAACCACAACGAGATGATTTAGATTTGGGGGTAAAAGAAAAAAGATATACCTCCAAGAGGACGCTTGTAAATGCAACAATCTAGGAGTTATGCTGAAATTTATTTCATGCGTCACAGATATTCGAATATTCAAATAAGAGTTCGAAGATAATGTCGTTACTTTTGTCATTCTGTTTGTCTCCTTTTAGTCCGCGGGTCTGTACGAATCTTTATCCGTCTGTCATGCTTTATTTTATACATAAACGTGTTTTTGTTATCTTAACATCATCATATAATGGTAAATATTCGAATAATGAGCAATAAAATCTATCATTTTTTTATTTTTAAAGAACTATTAATTTCATTTTCAAGTGAGTTATATTCCCTGTACCTTTGAAAGAGGTTTTATTTTAGAATGGTTGCATAAGCAATTTATTGTGCAATTAGTTTATGAAATATTAATATGGATATAAAGGGTTTTAATTCTTTTCTATGCATGTGACTTGAACTCCTTTCAATTGTATATTTCGTTTCAATTCTACTATAGAATAGTTACCCGTAATGTTTTCGGTGCAATTAGAGTAAAGCTTTGTGTTATTTTACTCAGGTTTTCTAGAGGCAAAAAGGGGCAGATTTAACATTTGGGGCTTGATACCTAAACTGACGTGGGCTGGGAAAAAACCCCCAAATCATTATGGGACCGAGTTTTTTTTGTCGCCTTAAGCATCCCATTGCTGAAAAATCATGTCAACATCAAAATATTGGAACGCATTTGTGATTTGGGGGTCTTTTTTATAGGCCTTAAGTATATTTTTGACTATTTTAGATTCAAGCTATTGCTCATATAAGACCACAGATATAAATATGTATCTGTACATTATAATAGACATGTAGGGTATCATTGAAAAGGTCTATAAATACTTTTTCCAAAACATGTCTAGTTTTATTGATTTTTGCTGCGACAAAAAGGTTATGGCTAAAATAGTAGCCCTACCCCTACAGATATTTGACAAAATTCAGGATTTTGGTCTGTCAACTCGCGTATATTTGCCTATGTGACTTTATGTCAAGATTTGTTATGTTTCTAAATAAATTGGATTACTTTGTTGTGTATTTTTGCCCTAATATTGTTTCTTTTACCCGTAATGGTGTTCAAATGTCCAAAAATTCCTAGTTTAGAAAATTGCAGAATTTTCCAATTTTTCTCTATATTTTGAATACCCTGACATTTGACATTATATGGCTATAAACTGATATTATTCAAGTGATAATACATTTATATAGAATTTCCCCATTTTTCTCTATATTTTAAATACCCCTGACATTTGACATTATATGGTTATAAACTGATATTATTCAAGTAATAATACATATATATAAAGTTGTCTATATGCGTTTTTGTGGTCTTTGACAGTCGTGTGTTCAAAATCATGCTCCATTACTGCATTTTATCACAAATACAATTATTTCCGTGAAAAGATTGTCTTGGGTCATTAAAATCAGAATAAATATAATTTAATTTGAATATTTTGACTTGAATATTTGAATACTTGTAATTTATTTGTTATTAAGAATATTATATTACCAACAGAAAACCTCCAAATCTCAATGAAAGTGTTTTGCGGAAATTTAGAAGACATATAAAATCTGCTTTTCACTTATTTATCACACTTGTAGGCCAAAATTCAGATAAAAATGGTGTTAACATGATATATTATGATTTGTATTATAATAAAGAAGTAATTTATATTTTTCATAAAAAAACTGTTTGTTTCATTTTCACATATGGCTTGTAATTTAACAACACAATTAAAAGATTAGGGGTAGGGGTAACATTTTCGCAAAAATTACCTTTTAAAATAACGATGTGAATAAAATATTGGTTCCATTTAATGCCTTATATAAACTACTACTTAATTAACATCATTTTGTAGGCATATAATATCTCAAATGTAGAGCGTATTAAAAATATCTAAGTGAGACTCATATTACGAAAATTTAACAGAAATCTGCAATCGGTTAATCACACATTTTTCACAGATTTAGCTCATAATTTGGACAAAAATGGTGTTAACATGATAAATTATGCTTTGTTTTATAATAAAAAAGTAATTTACGCTATTTAAAGCAAAGTTTATTGTTTCTTTTCTCATTCGATGCCTAATATATACATTTACTAAATTAATGTCAGTTAATAGCCATATAATAACTCAAATGTCTAGCGTATTTAAAATATAGGGAGATACGGGAAATTTTTGCAATGTTCTAAATTGGGAATATTTCGACATTTGAACATCATAACGGGCAAAAGTAACAATATTAGGGCAATAAAACAAAACAAGGTAATCAAATGTATAAAGAAACATAACAAATCACATAGGCAAATATATGAGAGTTGACAGACAAAAAATTTCAAATATCTATTGGGGCAGGGCTACTAATTTTTCCACATCTTTTTAATCGTAGCTCAAATCAATATAACTACACATATATTGGAAGGGAAATACATAGGCCTTTCTATTGATACATGTACCTAAAAGGTCTACTTTTTTAGGAAACTTATCTATAATTACCTTTTTAAATGAAAAATAGTTAAAAATTAAATTGGCAAAAATATCCAATGAGCCATTAAAAGACCCCCCCCCAATCACAAATGCGTTCCAAAATGTTTAATGTTAACATGTTTTTTCTTTAATAATATGTGCTGGGGGGACAAAAAAATTTTGGTCCCATAGAGATGTGGGGTGCACTCTAGGCTATCCTAGACCACGGACTATTTTGAAACTCCATGGATCATATTTAAATTTGTAAGCCTTACATTTATGTTTCCATAGAACGTAGTATCTGATACAGTATATCCTTTGTCGTATCAAAATTTTACATTTGCAGCCGTATTTTTGTAATAAATATATACAACGTTTATAAAAATTTGTAAAAGACTTGAAAAGCTGGTGATAACTGTCTCCTTGCTATCTCTCAGTAATATCCAGCTTCCGATCTTTCAAACCAGACACTTAAGTGTTGTCACGGATGTAATGTATTAGAACGGCTAAAGTTCATAAAGTTAATTGATTTTACAGTCGCAGCACAAGGAAAAACGTGCAATTATTGTAAAAAGTTAAATCATTTTGAGAAAGTGTGCCGTGCAAAAAGGAATAAACAAACAAAACGAGCCGTTAATCAACTTGAAGATGATTTTACAAATCAAGTCAATTTGGAATCAGATGATGATTATGTATTTGGATTAGAAACAAAGAATTCCGATAAATGTGTAAACACCATTAAACGTGCTCAACCGAGAATTACAGTTAAAATTAATGAAACTGGCTCTAGTATAAATGTGATTTATGAGAATACTTATAATAACTTGAAAGTAAAACCAAAGTTATCAGGAGTGAAGACCAAAGTGTTTGCATATGGATCTCATCAAAACTTAAACTTCGTGGGAAAGTTCGATGCAGAGATTGAGACTAGGAATAAATTAACAACAGCAACTGTTTACATTTCGATAGGTTCCAACGGCAACTTGATATGTTACGATACGTCACTGCAATTGGAAATAGTGCCGCTTATCTCTAAATTAACTGCAAGTTGCATGCATGAAGAATTAATTGACAAGTGTGGCAAAGTATTTAACATACTAGGTAAACTAAAAGATACTCAAGTAAAGATACACATAAATCACTCTATACAACCTGTTGTGCAATCCCATAGAAGAATCCCTTTTCATATAAGAAAACAAGTAGAAGCAGAACTTAAAAGATTAGAACAGTTAGTCATAATTGAACGTGTAGATGGTCCAACATCTTGGGTTTCACCAATGGTTGTCACCAATAAACCCAAAAGCCCTACTGTTGAAATTAGGATATGTGTTGACATGAGATTGCCATACAAAAAGAGAGACACATTACTCCTACAATAGATGACCTAATAGTAGACCTGAATGGTGCTAAGGTATTCTCAAAAATGAACCTCTTAAAAGGGTACCAACAGATTGAGCTCACTGAAGATTCTCGTAATATCACCACATTTACAATTCATGTTGGTTTACGAAGATACAAACGTTTAAGTTTTGGTGTGACGTCAGCAGCCGAAATTTTTCAAAATGCACTATTTACAGCAATAGAAGGTCTTTATGGTGTAAGAAACATATCAGATGATATAATTGTCTATGCAAAATCACAAGAAGAATGATAACCGACTAGAAGCACTGTTTAAGAGATTGAAAGAGAAAGGGTTGACACTAAATAAGCGTATATTCGAGTTTAATAAAGAAAGCATAGAATTTTATGGACATTTTTTCAGCTCCAATGGAATATCAGCTGATCCAAAGAAGATTGAAGCTTTTCGTAATGCTGCTGTACCGTAAGCTCCGACGTTTCCGAAATTAGAAGTTTTCTAGCGATGACAAACTACGTTGGCCGATTTATGCCAAATTATTCGACAATTACTGAACCACTAACAAGTTTAACTAGACAAGGAGAAACATGGAAATGGACTTCACAACAGCAACAGTCATTTGATCTGTGAAAGGATGAATTAACTAATAACAGTACAATGACATATTTTGATCCAAGAAAATCAACTGTACTGTTAGTAGATGGAAATCCTGTAGGCATCGGTGCTATACTGACTCAAGATGGAAAGATAACCGCGTATGCAAGCAGAGCATTAAATGATGCTGAAAAGCGATATAGTTAAACAGAAAGAGAAGGATTAGCGATAGTGTGGGCTATAGAACACTTTCATCTTTATTTGTATGGACACAAATTTACACTTGTAACAGATCACCAGCCACTTGAATGCATTTTCAACAATCCTCAATCGAAACCACTCGCCAGAATTCAACGATGGAGACTCAGATTTCAATCATACAACTTAAATGTACAAATCTGGAAAATCCAATGCAGCCGATTACATTTCAAGACACCCAAATGAAAAGACTGTGAATGATTTAAAATCCGACATTGCTGAGAAATATATCCGTTATTTGTTCGAAAATACGATTCCAAAAGCTATGACTGTAGCACCAGATTGTCCAGGGTTACAAAGAAAGTTAAACAAAATGTCGGATCTAGTGATAGAACTAAATGATTGATTGATTGATTGATTAATGTTTAACGTCCAGTGACAAATATTTCATGCATATTCACGACGGAAACAAGTTAGCAAACAATTAATCATTATGTAGACTACAACAAAGGGACCGGTAAGGGAGAAATTTTTAGACTGCCACTGGAAAAATTGCAGGTTGGATAAGGGCGGAAAATTAAGCCTTGTAACTGGCCGCCTACGGACCACTCTAAAAGAGCTGTTACAAGGGGTCTTAAGCGTGCTTAGAACATGGCATTTCCCAAACACAGGGTGTCTTTAACGTCTCTCTCCTGACGGATTGTGAATGTATACATTCCCCACAATCAGGGACGCCTAGAGCCTCAAGGACGGAGATACCTAGTGCCTATTATTTCCCTCGCACAACCTTTGAGAAGGGGAGTTCGAGTATTTAAACATCCGGCTCAAACTTACGGACACCCCTTAAGCAGTGGTTTTACCTGCAGGCGGAAAAATAGAAGGACCTATTTCTATACCCCGGCCGCCCTCAGGGGATAGAACTAAATGAAGAACAAATGTTCAAAAATCAAAATTATGTTAAACACATTCTAGAAATGTCTGGAAATGACAACATTATTGACGTTGAGGTCGATTCTTCATACAACAAGTCGATCTGTGTCCAATGGACACTATGCCCCGCCAATGATTAGAAACGTTATGAAATAAAATTAATGCATGTAGCATATTGCTGACTTTAGATATTAGACTTTAACTGAAATTCAAACATAAAA
>JAULBM010052361.1:0-10496 GCA_032357055.1 Geukensia granosissima
ATCAAGGTCTACTACCATGCAAACTTTCAAGTTGATCTGACTTACGGTCTCTGAGAAATGTGTCGGACAAAAAAGTGCCAATTTTTGGGTTGTAGGGGGCGGGGCCAAGCCCCTGGGGCATCAAATGAAAAACTAAACCCGGGGGGCACAACTACCTATCAAGGTCTACTACCATGCAAAGTTTCAAGTTGATCCGACTTATGGTCTCTGAGAAATGTGTCGGACGACACGGACGACGCAAGACCACTAAAGTGATACCTATATGTCGCCACACACTTTGTGTGCAGGCGACACAAAAACATTGAATCAAAGTAAGAAAACTGTTTTCTTTCACAACGTGGAAGCAGATAAACTTGCCACAGACTTGCAAACTCTCATTATTGACTTGAACCTGATGCTTGCTTCTTCTTCTTCTATCTGTATTAAATTCCAATTATGGAACACCTCCAATATCCCTTATGGTAGGTACGTGGAGTAACGTGAACACTGCTGGTTTGCACTGACATTCCAAGAATATATTCCGGGATTATGTACACGGGGAAATTACTTCAATAAAATCTGCTTGCACACGAAATACTTACCGATCTTAGTCATCTGAAACCTGACAAACTTTTTCAAAATCCTAATTTTTCGACACTTTTGCAACATTCAAGAAAAATTGGTGTTTTTCAGTGTCGAAAAATTAGAGTAATTATGGTATAAGAAGATCCCATATTTGCAACTCTACCTTCACATTTATTAACCATGTAAATTGTGTTTTTATGTAATAAAAGTTATAAATCAATGAAATTGTTGTTGTTTTATATTATTTTGTTTGTTTGATTGGGGTTTAACGCCACTTTCAACAAAATTTCAGTCATCTCTCTGCGGCCAGTTTTCCTGGTGGAGGAAGCCAGATTACCCGAGGAGGACCACAAACCTTGGGCAGGTAACTCACAAATCTTATCATGTGTGATGCAAGTTAAACCCTAACTGTTTTTGTATGGTACAAATTCAGGTGAGAACTCACACAGTATAGGAAAAAGGCTACAGTGATCTGTACAGGTAAGTTTAAATCCACTACTTAGACCACTTGGCCACCCAGGCCCCTTTTTTATTTTATTGTGAAAAACCCACAATTTAAGCCTAGCGATAACTGTTTTTATCTGAGAAACAACTAAAAATGATATTTATCCAAGTTTACCAAGTTTATAGTGATATTTATCAAGTTTACCAAGGTGATTTCTAGTATATTTAAACACATTTCAAGAAGTAGCCTTTCATCAGTAGCATAAGACAGGTTGGGCACAACCAAGCATTAGGGGAATATTTTCTCATTTGAGTAACAACCCCACTAATGAGGGATATTTTTGCAGTGCTAATAACAGACATTTTTTTAATTGCGCCTTTTAATTTAAAATGGCATCGGATCACAATAATTTCTATAACCTTTGCCAAACATTGAAAGAAGCCTCTGAAAAATGCAGTCTATATGAGAAATTTAAATTATGCATAACAGATGTCTTCCAAAAAGAACTTAAATCTAAACTAATTGAAGTAGAAAGCCAATCCAGTCGTATGAACAACAAGATGAACAATACATATCGACGCCGCTCATTGACAGTGGTTTTTTCACTTCTCGGGGTTGATAAAATCAATTAAAATTCATACTTCATTTTTTCGTCATATTTAAAACCCAAGAAAATTGACAGTGAATCTGCTTGAAACGTTAACAAACTGGTGCTAGCATTTAACATTTTCCTAGCATCAAGTTTGCTTTAACCAGCAGCAGTCCACAAAAATATCGAATGTTATAGTAAGTTGCAGTCAGCCATGTCACGTGTTTGTTTAAATTAAAACGGGGAGTCAGAGAGCGCGATCATTACTTCGTCACGATTTAATCTTGAAAGCCGAGTCAGTATCTTTTAGAGACATTCGTTAAATTGCAGAAGTAAATTCTATGGAATGGAAATATAATCAAAAGCTGCCTGGTTTATATACCTCGATCGAGAATAGACACGAATTCGAAAACAAGGTCATGGGTCACTAGAATATGTGCGGCCATTTCTACATCACGAAATTAATACACATGTGACATGAAACGAGGGCGTATTTATAATTTTTATGCTTAATTACCGAGTGACACGTCAGTCGCAAAATAACACCTTTTAAATTCTTTATTATAATTCATGTGCCATTTTAGCTCAAATAAGTCGCTTTTAAATGTGTTTTTGCACCAGTACAAAGTAGAATCAAGTTGATTTGCACACATAGTATGATGGACACATGCTAAGCTAAAAATGCCACAGACGGCATTAACAGATCTGGGATCTGTTAAAAAAACTAGAGGATCCACACTGGATGACAAATAACAGGAAGTAGCTGTTTGGCAGACAATAATACAGTCCAATAATCATTACTCAACTTCAATCCTTTCCCCATACGAAATACATGTTGACTAGAGACGGATTGATTGTTGTTTATGTCCAGTGGCAAATATTTCATGCATATACAAGGACGAAAACAAGTTAAACAATAAATCAATATGAAGACTGTGAGCAAGGGACCGGTAAAGGAGGGACATTTAGACTGCCACTGGAAAAATTGCAGGTTGGATAGGGACGGAAAATTTAGCCTTGTTACTGGCCGCCTACTGACCACTCAAAATGAGCTGTTACAAGGGGTCTTTAACGTGCTTAAGACGTGGCATTTCCCAAACACGGGACGTCTTTAACGTCTCCCTCTCGACGGACTGTGAATTTATACATCCCCCACAATCAGGGACGCCCCTTTTAGAGGACTAGTGCCTCCAGGACGGAGATACCTGGTGCCTATTCTTTCCCCGGCCGACCTTCGAGAAGGGGAGTTCGAGTATTTATACATCCCGCTACGGACGCCCCTTCAGCAGGGGTTCTACCTGTATGCGGAGAAACCGAACGACCTATTTCTATACCCCGGCCGCCCTCTGGGGTGATTTTCAACGAAGTTTTATTGATTCTTAATAAAAGCTTATTTTTAACAAATATCGATGAACACACGATGAATTCTCCCTAAAATTACGTCTTCCTGACCTCTTAATATGAGCTGCTGGTACTATTTTTCTCCAGACACGATTTCGTACAAAAAAGGTTTGAACAGCATAACCAAGAAACATAAGTTTAACACATTTTCATGTTATTAAAATTTATTGTAAATCGAAGCGGACAACAAGTGTATGTTTCTGACGTTGGCGTTAATCTCATAATGACGTGTTGATTATTTATTACTTATGATGACATATCGCGGATTTTATTTTTTGGACAAGTTTTTTCCCATTTATATAATGCATGGTGTAACATTACTGATTCATGTTGATAATTTAACAGTAGAGAGATATATGGGTGACGTGCTCTCATTAAAACTATATCTATATCTGAATAAACTATTTGACAGCGTAGATATATAACTGACCCAATGAAGTTTATGTGGGTTAATATATGTATAATAATGCATGTTGATCACCGCACAAAGCTGTAGAAGTAAAAACTGATAATATTTATATTTTATGAACGCTGAACGGTGATATTTTAAAAATATCATCCCGCTAACCAGAATATGAAGGATTTGCTCGTTCTCTGCGCTAACTTGTCGCAAAGCTTTATCTTCTGGTTTATATTGTTATATTTTATGATACCTAGCTGTCCAAACCAAGATGACATTTAAAAGCAAGAATATGAAATATATGCCAGAAAGACAGAAATCCACATCTTACATATATACGTCTATTACAAATATTCAAAATCCAAATTAAACAGCGTGTAAATATATACAAATGATTCTCCAGGAAACATAATTACAGATAATATTATAATTCAACATTTTTGTTAAAATAACTATTGGAGAGAAAAGTGACAAAATTTTAATGAACAAATAAGTTGGATGCTGATGCGTTTTCAACCTGGATCAAATCTGCACAGTCGTTTATTGTTATTTGTTCACCATTTTTGCAGTAGATTAGGTCGATAACCCGTGTTTTTGTGGGGTTCGTGTTACTCCAGCTTTAGTTTTCAGTGTAGTGTTGTGTGTTCTATATTTGTCTTTCATTTTATTTTGTTGTCCATAATATTGTCTCCTTTCCGACTTAACTATTTCTGTCTGACCCTTTAGTATTTTCGAATTCCTTTTTATATAAATTACCTCTCATTGGTACTGCAATTGCATACAAAACTGCATTTTTCACCATATGTCCCATTCAAACATGGTATGCACCTTGTGCCTTTATCCGAATAGTAACCTTTTTGACATTCTTAAATATATAGAAAAAAACGTGATAAAATGTTGTGCAGATAACCCATTTAAAATGCTTTGTTGCACATTAACATTGTACATTGTACCGTTATATCATACATAAGTTTTATCAATATTGATTTACAATGTTTAAGCTGACGAAAACCGTATAAAACCGTCAAAATACAAAGATTCTCAATTTCTGGAATTCAGCACAAACTTATGATGTAATTATGCATATGCACTTAAATGCATATATTAGTAAAGCATTGATTAAACTATTCTTACTTTTTACCATATGTATGATAACTTATGATATTCGTATTACAATTTTTATACATGTAAAATCCTAAATCTTAAAGGCAATAATGGGTGATATCAGAATTTCTTTTTCTGTTTATTTTTACAATCTTGGATGTGTTATCAAAAATAATAATGATTGATTTTTTTCGTGGTAAAGTAAAGTACACAAATTATGATAAAATGAACGTTGATCTAACGTTAATACGTGTTTCATAATAATCAGTAGAAAATCGTCTGTTTCACTAACTCTTAAAGCTAAGGGAATCTGCTACTACACGTAAGAATACTATGGTTAATGGATTTATTTAGCAGGTAACCATATAAACTGCTTTCTATATTGCAGCATTAATATTAGAAACGGAAATTGTGGCGAAGTATGGTTCAAATTTACGCCTTATCACATTCTGTCCTACACGTAATGTACCTGTACAGTGATCTCCTATTTTTTCATACCCTGCACAGCAGATGATGGTTACTACAGTAACTCATTGGTATGTACTGGAATAAAAAAACAAACTTTGTAAAGCATCGCTGGGATTTGGTTTGATTACATAACCAGGAATACATTCATCCCAATAGAAAAGCGTTTTTTCATCCTTCAAACGTGTAACAGTTGGTTGTTTTTTATTGTAACTACACCACTATCCCATATTAGAACTGGGATATAGAGTACGAAGCAACATATGTTTAAACACACCACATACTTGATGTGTCTGTCTCAAGCCTGAAACCCGTTATAAGTGGATATCGTTGTTTATACGTTTAAGTTTTACAAGTTTTATATTATGTAAGTATTTGCTCAAAAGTCGAAAGCTTTGTAAAAACTTTAAATTTGTCACATTTTATTTTAGTGCCTTTTACAGTACAGCTTGCTATAGAATGTGAATATGTGACAATTATTGAATGCCTTTGATCAACCTGCTATTGTAGGTAATTTATACGTTTTTAATGGCTGTCTCATGGACAATATTATACCACTTCAACCTTTCCAATAAGTAAGTTGGAAGCTTATTGAAAAGCAAAATCAACATCTATTTTCAACAATGACAAAAATCTTTCCACCACTCATGACAAATATGTCGCCATGCCAGCGAATAAGATCTCAAATAAAATCGTTATCGTCTGCAAAATCACAAACTTGATTGGTACAATCATAGTAATTAATCATAATCAAAGAGTGACGACTTGAGAGTACAGATACGGCAAGTTTAACACTAAAACACTAAAACTGTGATCATTGATGGTTAGGAAGATAATATGAAAATGTTAGTCTTCCTTATTGACAACATTGTCTCGTTGGGTCGACGACATTCTTCAGCAGCTGAACGTTATTTCAATTGGCACTAATTATTTTCCTTTTACGTCTTACGCTTTCGGACCACTTGAGTTATTTCCGCGTTATTTCTGGGTCCGTATTGTCCATAGTTGTATGTCATCTTTTATTTCTTTGTGGCAGTTTGTGCCATGTTCAGTTTTGTTCATGTCTTTGAGATTGATGTGTCTGTCGACTTGGTCTCTTATGCCTGGTCCCCTGCTCCTTTTTGTTTCTTCCGCTTCCGTTCTAGAGTTTTAATAAAAACTGAACATTTTATGTAAAGTAATACCTGTCAAAATAAAAAAAATTAAGAACAAGCAATGCGTTTTAGTTGATATTAAAGTTTTTCTCAAATTTAATAGTTATTTTTCATGAACATAATTGTCATATCTGTATATCATTTATAATGAGAAAATGACATTTTGCATAATAACTGTATCTTCTTGCTTTTTTACAGTACCTGTAATCAAACTGACACTCCCCATTTAAATTATAAGCGAGATACGCATCAAAGCTTGTCGAAAACACAAAATAAAACAAATAAAACATCATTTTTAAAACATCCATGATGGTGTATGTTTAAAGCGGAAATAATTGACTTCGGGTTTGAAATTTTTCCTGTTATGGCAATTTTTTAACGCATTAATTTTCAATGGTTTTCAAAAATTGGATCGGATATGAAATCAGATGGAACATTTATAAATAAAAAATCCAAATTAACTGGTTACATTCTGGTCTAAAATATAAACAGAATACAAAATTACAAGTGGGAAATAAATATACAAAATTTAGGTATGCTATACGTACATTTTAAGGAGTAACCTCTCATCAGTAGCATTAGAACCGAGACATAGGATATCAAAGATACAAATATAGCGAAAGAATCACTCAAATCGAAACAAATCGGAAATGTGATATAGCGTTATGTTTTCTATGTGTGTCTTTTGTTTCATTTTGTTGGCCATGGTACTCTCTGTCTTCCAACTTAACGATTTTTGTCTGCCTCTTTGGTATCTTCGAATACCTTATATTTCAGATAAAGCGAAAATAGACCAATTTCGATTTTACTGTTTAACTATTTCCTTTAAACACAGAAAACGAACAAAAGCCAGGCATATATAATATGGTCGAATCAAATATAGGACAATGGTGTTGCAATAGAGAGTACAATAATCCTCAACACCACTTGAATTGGATTTAAATCTTGAAGTTTGAAACAGGACATTTGAAACTACTGTCATTGCAAGAAATATTGAATGTCACCCCTAGCCACTGTTTTCCAAACCCCAGTTTTCATAAAGCCACAGCTGTCATTAAGAGTTTTGATCAATGTTCAATTTTCTCATCACAGGAAATGTTCATAAAAAGATTCATGACTGAGATTTTTCCTATATGGAAAACCAAATCGAAAAGTCCATCATTAAAAAAATTAAGCAGTTCTTCCCCTTGAAAATGAAGACTGAATCTCATCTGGCAAGTTTAAATGGTCCTACGCATCAATTTTCGTTGAAATTAGACAATGTTGAGTAAAACCGATTTAAAAAGCCGTTTTAGTGGCCATTTTGAAAATAGATCCCGTTTTAACGTACATTCCGTCCTATTATTCTCCTGAACATCTTAATTTTCCAGCAATTCTACATGAGTTTCCAAGATAATAAACATGTTATTGGGTCATTTTGCAAAGGAGTAGCGGCATTTAGGCCTTTGTTTGGCCCAGACATTGAGGAGCAATTTTAGAACTGGACGTAAGTTCTTGAAAGTGCTCGATGTTTTCTGACTAAAAATATGTTTTATCACTGCAAATCTTCCATTTGCAGCTATTGTTGTCCAATAGGTTAAGAAAGTAATGTCATACAACATTAAAGTGCACGTTTTTTTTACCTCAAATCGTTAATATCATTTATTCTTCCTAATAATACTTTTCTTTCGACCATATCTGAGAAAGATAAAAATACCTTCAAATATTTGGGCGAAATTTTATTATATGATTATGATTCTTATTTGAAGAAATGCCTCAACCGAATGAAAGCAGAAACCCAAAAAGTAATGGACGAAGTCCTATAACCTCGATTTCTTATTATAATTGATCGATATAGGGTGTTATTCCAACAGGAAAAAATATGCCGCCCACAGCCTGTGAAGTTAACATCTTGCCCAGAATATAATTAGTGTGCTGTAATGGCCTTCAAATATCAGTATTATTTAGTACATTTCAACATCTATGGGACCAACTAGATACCCTTTGGTATCACAGCACCAACCACCACTGCAGACCACAGATCAACTTCGCCAAAAATGACAACATGAATGCTATAAAATACCCACCATAATTTGCTTACATTGATCGACTCTATGCTGGTAAGATGCAGAACAGTGCTGGACGCTCTAGGTGGCCATACACGATACTGAATTAGAATTAGCTGGCACTCATTTTGAAATGATTTCTGATGAATTTTAATCAAGATCTGTCAATGAACGGTCCGTCGTGGTGTAAATAACAAAATCTTTGATTAAATATTTCTCTTTTTTATTGTTTATTGTTATTTTGATTTGAAATTTATATAAACTATTTAAATCATTAGCAAATTGAACTCCATTTTGAACACTCGCCAGCTACTGTTGAAAATGCAGCTGTTGAGTGGTTGAATGCTTCCGAAAACGAGCTAGCTATAGTTAACTCTTTGCCATCAATCGTTGACACTTTGAATGCGATCGTTGAACGCTTGTCAGCTGTCGACTGAGTATCAGTTCTATTAAGACAGATATAGCAATAAACACATGAAAACCATGTGCATGTACATGATACATCCTTAAGTCATGACTGAACGATACTACAGCTTATAACATACAAGATACTAGCGTTGCACAATACATGCAAATTAAAAAGTCACACGAGAATTACAAATTAACTGCTCGTCATTCAATATCATTTTGTTCGATGCATATTAACCGGAAATTATAATATAACAAGGACGCTGTGTTTTTTTGTTTATGATAATGTATTTTTTAAAACGTATCGGAATTATTGTCAAAGCTAATAAAATACAAAATTACCTATGTTAAATAAATTTGGAAAATTTAGGTATGCTATATGTACATTTCAAGGAGTAACCTCTCATCAGTAGCATTAGAACCGAAACATAGGAAGTCAACTATTCAAATATAGCAAAAGAAGCACCCAAATCCAAACAAATAATGTTGCAAAATTGCACTCGTTAATATCTTACTTTTATCTTATTTTCTGCATAAATATTCGACATACTTTTTTGATATCATTACAGGGAAACGAAAACCTTAATTTTGTTGAAGACAATGTTTCAAATGAGACAATAATATCATTCGTTGAGTGAAATTAGGCCAAAATGTACTCTTATCTTCCTTCTTTATTATGTTTATGTTTTATATAAAAACCTGGTGTTTTATAATATTTTTTATTTATATCGTCCAGTTTTTATATTTTGCTTGAATTCACAGAACAAACATTTAACTGCTTTGGTTTTAGTTTGAATTTTCCTAATTTCATATTTTATTAAGGTCAGTATTAATAAAAAAAATCGTTTTTTGGTGATGCAGTCGACAAAAGATATAGAATAGAACGCTTCTTTAGGCATTCCATGTTTTGCTGATATTCATAACTTACATAGAGTTGATAGTTTTGCTGTTACGTCAACAAATTACTGAATTGGATGGCACAACGTTTTAAAATGGACAACTGCATTTCTAGCTATATTAAGGCCACAAATGCATTACAATCTGCTTTCAAAATATGTCGTTACCACAGAAAAACGGATTATTTATGAACTCAACCTGGTTTATATAGGGTTCGTGTTACTTCAGCTTTAGTGTAATGTCGTGTGTTCTTTGTTTGTCTGTCGTTTTATTTTGTTGGCCATGGTCTTATCTGTCTTCCTACTTAACTATTTCTGTCTGTCCCTTTGGTGTCGTCGAATTTTTTTTAATGTCGCAGTCCACAAAATGGTAAAAAAAACTTTTTTCGTCCTTGAAAATTTTGTTGTATAGTATTTTGTTGAAATTGTTTCACAAACGTGTTTAAATTATGGCAATTTTGTTAACGCCTCAAGAAAATTACTAAATCTTGTTATCTGACATTATTCGAGTTGAGCGAACATTTTTATCTTACCTTGAGTTTGCCTTATCTTCGTTTGTTGAATAAAATGTTACAAAAATGGTCAATTTTTTCACGTGTTGTCAGTTACTATATAAAGACATATAAAGACATTTTGTTATCTATTTGCTTTCCAAGTGTTCAATTTTCGGTTTTTGTGCATGCATTCATAACACAATTTTGACAAAAATACGTTAAACAAAAGCGTGTATCTAATACAGCGATTGGATTGCTGACAAAATAACTTCCCAAACGGGGATATGTTTCTCCTCATTTAAAGTTATCGCTCAAGAAATTTTACTTTCGACACTGAAATCTTGTCAGTTGGTATAGAATATCTGTTTATAAATGAAGACTGTCCTTTTCCTGTAAAGTCGTTGAGTTTACCAAAACAGGATGTACTATTTTTCCGCCTGGAGACATTAATTATTTTAATTAACTAGTGCCCTATAACTCTATGTCAGACTTTGTTGGAGCGTGTGAAAACGTTGTGACAGAAAAACTGTC
>JAULBM010052372.1:0-10496 GCA_032357055.1 Geukensia granosissima
GAAGACGTGCCACTTTACCCAGACACATTATTCTGACTCTGGGCCGACCAGTCTATGCTCTTACTCCTAAAAGCTGCATGCTTATCGGAGAAGCAGCATATACCAATTTTAATGTCTTTGGTTTGACCCGTCCAGGATCGAACCCACAACCTTCCGCACTCGAGGCGATTTCTGGGAAGAAGCAAGTGACCACTTTAATTACGTTAATTCATCATTAAATCTTAAACAATGGGAATGTAAATGTTGGCCTTTAAAATCAAGGGGCTGCTTAACAGAGATCACCACAAAGGCAAGTTTGACTATATGACTATATGGATTAAAAACTTTATTCCAGTACTAAACATTTCTGTAGTAATGGTACATGTATATAAAAGTAAGTTTATGTAGATCCACAATAGAATCATGCAAAATGTCAAGATAAATACTGAAAAGGTAAAAAAAAACTTGTTATTAAATCTGAGCATGGAAAAGAAAGAAATCCAAATTTAAAACCCTGCCATATTTTTATCATTTTGTTATCACTTATTTTTTTGGCAGCTGATTGAAAATTAATAGTGTTTTAATTTTGGTAAAATTCAGGAAAGTTGCAAAGTTTCCAACAGTATAATCTAAAATCCAAAGAATGGGAGAGGGAATAACATATTTTACTAACAAGTACAGAGGCAAAGATATTGGCAAGTTAGCAGGTTCATTACATGAGACTAGATAGATTAAGGAAATTTATATGTTCAAGCCTATTTAAGGTTGCACTACCATTTATTAAAATGCATGATTCATCTGTGGACTGTTACATAACTGATACTATATGAAAGCCATGCAAAGTTTTTTCTGTAGCCTGCACAGTTACAATAATGCATATTTCAATGCATGTATAACTAAGAATATAAGGACAATGTTGATTATATGTTTTCCTTTCCTTTACAGAATGAATAAAAACAGACTTAAGTTCTACAACATTTATAAATAACTTATTTTGATTAAACATGCCATTAAAAAAAAATGATTGTTGGTTACAATTTACATGTCAAAATTTTCAAGACTCTGTGGCATAATGTTATATCTTTGACCTGTAATGGACTTTTCAAATGTGCCCAACAAGTTATAAAAGACCTGGTTGTGTGAACTTGGGACATGAACAATCAATTTTGTGTGGCCTTACAAACTAAACCATTGTAAGTTAGATGGCTAGGAGAATATCAGAAAAAAAATGTAAACACAAAGAATTTATCCTTTCACATTGAAGTTCTTTCTTTACACCCAATGCAATTTTATGAAAATTTCTTCCTTTTTTAATGAATGTTTTCACAAAATAAACAAATGTCAAAAATAAGTAAATCTTTCATTGAAAAGTTTTTGAATGTGCTTGATATTTTCTGATAGGAAATATAGTTGAATATCATTGGAGATATCATCGAATAAGTAAATCTTTTATTGAAAAGTTATTCAAATTCCCTGATTTGCAATAAGACATTTACACTCATAGCTTTATACTTAATAAATCTTCATTTTACAAATTTAAGGACTAACACAACTATACCCTTCAAGGTTCTACAATTGTGTTCCTTATAATGGCTCTTGCTGAACAGTTACCATCATTTAAATAATTCTTTCCTAAAACAGTACTTATAAATCATGCAACTAAAAGTCATGCCAAGTTGAAAATATCTAAGACAGATTTACAGTGCTGTCATATTTTACACATGCACTCAAGCAAACTAATTTTGCTCGAAATTGTACAATGGCACTATGTGTAGTTCTTGTTTTACCCGTAATGCTTTTAAGTGCTGTCGTCTCTGTTAAATAAAAATACAAAGTCAACTACATAAATGAGAAACAGAAATGAAATATCCCATTCACCCTGATATGGAATAAATTTGATGAAGTCATGTATATCAGGGGAGATAATTCATTTTCTGTTCCTCATATCCTAAAATAAAAGATTGTGTCTAAATAAAACTTGTTATTCATAAAAGAATTGTGATACTGGTGGTCAAACTATATTTTTGTGGAAAAAATTTAAAAAAAAACACAATTACACATACAAGTAAACAACTTTATATACAGAGAGGTGCAAAAACTGTTCAGTCACTATTGTTTTCACTATATACTGTATTTCATATAAAACCACATTTTTTCAAAAAGTTATTGTGAAGTTGTTTGCTGTCCAATTTCCATAAAATTTTCACCACAAAGAATGATAGTTTCTTTGTTATTTTGAAAGAATTTTCTGACTTGCACATGAATTAAGCAACAATTTAAACAGAAAGTATAATTTTGGGTGTCAAATTTTAAGTCTCAATTTAAATCACCAGTTCTTTGTCTTTTAAACAACAAATCAGAAATTAAATGTAAATAAGGAATTAAATTGTGCAATAATTTGGTTTAAATGGTAAAAAATTTATTATAATTAGACTAAGAATAACTACACATTTTTTTTTAACATTATGGTTTTAAATGAAACAATATAGTAAAAATTCCTATGGTTTCATCGGAACCAGGTGTCTCGCCTGCTCTAAGAATTGCCAGTATATGAAGTAATTCAGAAAAATCAAACACTATATATCTATTTCCAGGAAAATAAGAAAGACATTGTCCAACCACAAAACAGCAATCCAGCTCCCAGAATACAGCTACAAACCAAAAAGGTGTTAAGATAAAAATGTATTAATGTCATGTGCAAAGAAAAATGATAAACAATGTCATAAATATGGAATTTTCAAAATCTAATAATAGAAAGATTACAGCATGAATTCAGAGAAAAAATCCTTATCTTACCATAACTTTCAAATTTTAATTTTAAGTTCCAATTCAACAAATATCAAATTAAATTTTACATCAAATGCTATGATTTTTTTCCTGATGTAAATTAATCTTAAAAGAATCACAAATTAAATGCTGTAACCAGTACAAAAACTATGATGTCTAGAGAAATAAACAAAAACAACACTATATGACATACAAAGACAAGCAGCCACACCACAAAAGAAGTAGTGGCATGTGAAAACTCACTGATCCTGTTGACCGGCCACTCTGGACATAAAAATGTTAGATTACTGTCAAACAAAATTCTCATTAAAAAAGTAATGTGTTTAAAATACCAGTTCTAGCTATGATGTTTAAACCTTAGACTTGCTAAAAAAATTACTATATGATGAAAACATGTTTTTGCTAGAAATATTTCCTATCTTAAACTTGAATAAAATTTATTATCCTATTTTAAGAAAATATCATGGTTTTTTGACGAAATTTTTAACTGCAAGTTACCATCTCAATTGAAAAAATCTTTTAAAAAAATCAGTCAGTGTGTTTTAAAATCCAAAACACTGGCATAAAAATGTAATAACCAAATGTAAGCAAATTTTCCAATGTAATAAATAACAATCAGAACATACTAACATATATATGTGGCACCAATTTTCTTGGATTTCGGGATTCAGAAAATCCATAAAATTTAGTATAAAAAAATGCATTATCTGTTAAATTATTTTATTAACCAGGTATTCAAGACTGCTTAAAAAAGATTTAAAAAAAGAAAATAAAGGAAATTGTAAAATGTTTTTTCTTTAAATAAAAGTAATTTAGCTCTAATAAACCATGTTAAGATACATGTCCATGTACTATGATATGATTTGTGAAAAAAATAGAAAATACACTTTAAAAAAGTAAAACCATGTCTTAAAGTTAGGGTAATCACATTCATCATTAAATATGAAAATGACAATGTTTTATTAATTGATTTTATCCTTGCCAGAGTATCTAGAATGTTCAAACATAAGCAGATCTCTACTTCTAATTTCCATATCTTAGTGAATATCTTACGAATTTTAATATGATCATCATCCCTGAGAGAGCAGGACTTATGAATTGAACACATATCTAGTCATATGTAGTATAGCAAACAGTTTCAAGATTTAATGTCAACCAATTTATTTTAGTGGCAATATTTTTAAAATTTTATATGAAGCTCCATGTTTTTCATTTTTTACTGAATTTATGTTCACATTTTGATATACACATGTACTAGTTAAATGTTTCTGTGTATCAGGAACATTTTTTCAGGAATTCATCGTGTGTCACTAAAGTAGTGAAAATAAATCATTTGTTGGTTTACATATTTTATCTCAGCACTATAAATATTCCTAAGTTAAGAACTGGACTTTTAAACACATTGTTCAGACCACCTTTAACTTCCAACATGTAAGTTACCTCATATAACTGCTGTATCTGGTATAAATCTTAACCATTCATTAAATGAACAAATAATTTTGAAATCTGCACATTTTATCTTTTTTATTTTATGAATCTTGTTTTTAGAGTGGTATTTTTTATGTAGTTAAAATAGGTTTATGACAATAAAAAGACAAATTTATTGAAAAGTGTCATTTTTATCAACTAGCCAGTAAAAACAACATATTTTCTGAGATGTCAGATATGATAATATCCTACCATTCTTTGTTAAGGTGTGTCTACACGATTATTGTACAAGAACATCCTTATAAATACTTGTACACAAATTCCTTCATAAAAAAAATTGCAACACAAAAGTCACAAATAAATTTCATGCAAATGCCAAATTTATATCTATTAAAAAAACTATACATCCCAGCCCATGCTTTGTGTGATTTGTGTAGACATCAACCAATTTCAACAAGTGAATTCAAATTCTTCAAATAATACAAAGAATTTAATAATAATTATACCTTTGTCTCTTCTTGTCGTTTGGATAATTCCATTTTCCTTCTATCTTGAAGCCACTTATCCTGGTATTTATGTTCTAATAAATCAAAAATTGGTGTTGAAGGTCTGAAATCAGAAAAAAAATCATCAGCTACAAATTAATATATATGTACATATATTCTTCAGTTTCCCTGGAGGAATATGAAAGTCAAATCAATGGGTGATTTGGGTGACTCCAAATTTTCTTGTAATTGTATTATAGTATAAGATTTTAAAAATTTCATGGAGTCAAAAAAAGATATTGTTCCAAATTTAATCTGTAAATTCTCTGATCCTGATTCTTTTATTTCAGAAATACATTTTGTAATAAAATAAAAAGAAACACATTCATGTATTGTATGCACATTTGTGACCTTCATATTTTTGCCCAATATCAGTAAAGCAACACTAGTTTTAATCAGAAATATTTTCCAATAAAATCATATTGACTCAGTTTCAGTATTTTGTCTACAATATAATAAATTACATTTGTTTGTCAAAAGTTTTTATGGAGTTAAAAAATGTATACTGACCTCAGTCTACAAATACTGTCAATACTAATTACCATTTGGTTTGTAAAAACTCATTACTCTTATTCTTTTGTGATTTTTACACTTTCCAACCAGTGTAAGAAATAGAGAATCTTCAAGCTAACCATTGATAATCCTATTTCTTACATTCAAGATAGTAACACATTCAATATTGAACAAATAGCAAGAAATATGAAGATTTAACTATCGAGATATAGAAAATTTAATCATTAACGTTTTAACAATGTAAGATTTTACTTCTCTAATTCTTCAATGGACTGATTTTGCCATTTTAAGTTAAGATATTGTTTGAAAACCATCTATCAACTTGTTTCTACAATCTTATCTCAATATATAAATCGTCAAATTTCTAGCCAATGCAGGGAATTTGAAAATTTAATTATCCAGATTGGTAATAACTATGACCATCAACGACTTTCAGTGTAAACTTTAAATATCACTGAACATCAACAATATACTATACATACAAAATTTTATTGGTACAGCAGACAATTCATTGATTTTCTGACAAAGGAAATGGAAAGGCTTACTTTATTTCTTTTTGTTCACTTACCGTGTTGAAATACCGAACACCATTGTAGGAGGTATCCTTCTTGTTCTTGTTCTAGTTTTCTCATCTCCAGCTGTTTTCCGTCTAACATCATGAGTTGCCCTAAATTCGTAATTCTCTTGGGCAGTAACTAAACCATTCTGAACTGCAGCTTTGTTAAGGGCCATGAAATCTCTTTCTGCATTTTTATCTCGTCTGTTGAATGGCAGTGTAGTTGTAGAAAGAGTTCTTGGCCAGCCATGTAATGCTAAAATAAATTATTATTATGTGAATTAATCTATAACATGAATTATATATGAACTTGTATTATATATACATGTTTTGGTCTTGCATTGGCATAACTTAGGATTTATATTTAATATTTTATTGACTATGGCATGAAAAAAAAACATATGTTGTTTGCATATCTACTAAATGCAAATGACTTTCTAGAAATTTCAAGACACAGCTAAATAATACATATGTAAATTGTATGTTTTTCTCTTTCTGGGGCCTATTTAAGATCAAATATGGCTGCTTAGAGGGTTTGAAGAAAATGTACTGTTAAGAGATTCCTTTTGCATCTTCGTGGTTACCTGTCTTCTATATTTCACAATAAGGTATAAAAAAAGGAGACAGTGCAGAACTGTCTAAGAAACAGCCATCCACCACATGAAGATAGAATTTAAACTTCTACAGGTCCCATTACGGCCTTCAATAATGAACATTAGTCTATTTGGCATTCAACTTTCAACATGGTAGGATGATGTGCATGTATGTTACAGGCAAACCAAGCAGTGGAAACTTATGCCTGGTACGCACAGACATAATTTAAGTGAATTGAATGCTCATTCAAATGCAAATTGAGGATGTCAAACATGTTTACAGATGAATAAACGCAATTCATTGTGCATGGAAACATGATCTAAATGTTAAACATACACTTAATGTGCATTCAATAATGCAAATTAGTTCATATAAGGTGTGATTGCATCATAAACTTGTGTTTTTTTTTCCTTCAGATCAAACAGCATTGACTGCCAAACTTAATGACATTATGTTCAAATTATATGTCCAGCCAAAAAGAAACCATTGTGTTCCCCCTGGTAAATTGTATCCAGTGTAAATACATGTAGCACCTTAACACACTGCCAACCATACTTTTCATCATCCATTAAAAACAATACATGTGTTGGGTAATGTTGTAGTTTGCATATGCGGTACACCGGTAAAAAATGGCACGCATGTGACACATGCATTTCACATGTGTGTGACACACATGTGTTTTAGACGTAAAATGCCACGCATGATTCACATGTGTTTTTGTGTACAATAACACATGTGAAACACATGTGTGACATGCATGTGAAACGCATGTTTGAACACACATGTGGCACAGCACACATGTGACATATGCCTTTCACGCATGTGACATATGCATGGCATTTTTAGCCTAGTAGTTAACAACGAATTTTATCCATTGACTACTCCCATTAAGTGGCATGTCTGCACTATTTGGTCCTTTTGCTTTCTGACGTCAGATTTTCTGGGAAAATCAACAGTGATGCATAATTGAGAATTTCTACTTGTGTGTAGATTTTTCTAAACAAGCAGGGTCTTAAAACAACAACTGAAAAAAACCATGAGTCCAAGGTGGTCATAATCCATTGCCTTCTAAAAGTGATCACAAAACTCTTACCATCATCAGCTCCTCCCAATCTTTGTTCATTTGGTCTACCAAACACAAAACTACCATCTTTCGGAACCTGTGTGTATGCTCTGTTTTTTGGTCTGCCGAGTTCATTCTAAAATTATCAAGTTCAAATATATCAATTACATGCATAGAAAAATATTTTTCATATGTCAGGGCAAAACATTTATTACTTTAATTCATGAACATGTGGTCCATTTATCACAAAGATATGTATATGAAATATTTGTCTTTAAAATGTAGTTTCAGCAAAAAAGGGTCACAGTGAGAAATGTACCAGCCTTACCAGGTATATACGGCAGTGATACCACCAATTTTCATTTCCCTAGCTTTACCTTTTTTCCCTAGAAACTACGACAAAGACTTAGATCTAGACTTCCTCTCTGCTTTTATTTTTTTTATTGCTGTTTGGGACAGGGGAAAAAGAACAAATAAAAGTTTAATAAAGTGAGCAAGTGCAGAGATATTTATGAACAGACTTTCAATAAGTGTCATAAATATGTAACATATTTGTTCTTTATTATTCTGCATAAAATGGTGCAGTCAGTGTTAATAAACACCACATGTAGCAAACTTCTAAATTTCTCCAGGAAAAACATATAACAGAATTTGATGTTTCCGTGGGAAAGGTTCCACTTCCCGTTGAGTAAAAGCCAGTATTGGTATCTTCGACGTAACAATGCAAATAAATAAACTTAACCACAGTCTATTGATATTTTTGACTTTCCAATGGAAAGTGTTACCAAATAGCTAACTTCCCTGGCCTTCATTTACTTTAGGGGACCTATTCCTCTGAGTCTCATATATGTTCTTACCAGACCCTTAACCAAAACACTTACCTTAACCTCAAACCTAACCAATCCCTTAACCCAAACTACTTACTTAACCAAATTGAACCCCAAATCAAACCATAACCATACAATATTCAAATCCTTATGGACTGGGTCTACTAAAGTAAATGAAGCACTGAAAGTCCTTTCCCTGACCCAAAATTCACTTTCCCTTGTAACGGGAAATACGAATCCTAGAACACTGCATAAATCATGAAATGTTCTAAATTTTATGATTATTCATGTTATTTCGTTTTATTTAACTCACCCTTAACAACAATTCATTGTACAGCATAGATTCTCTGTGACTACCAAGTTCTCCGGCTGCAGTCAGATAAAAAGGATTTGTTGCAGTTGTTGTAGCCATATCTTATACTTTTTTTTTCAATTTAAATAACACTTAATCTACAATAAAGTTGTTAACAATCTGGCAGCCATGCAAATCAAATCGCCATAGTGACAGTAAGCAAACATTATTTCCGGTTGGGCGACATCTGTAAATAAATTTCCAAGGGAGATAACAAACTTTTCCCGCGAAAATAAGAAAAATATCGCTATAAGTTAAGTCTATAAAAAAACAAAGGAGTAGGTACGTTAAGCCCCATATTTGGCCCAAATTTTAGATTTTGTGATACAATAACAAGTTGTTGTAAAAATGCTGTTTAATAATCGTCTTTTAATAATTCATTACCTTTTCTTGTATACTTTGCGTTATTTCGACAAAATCAAAGGGTATATTTGACTATTTTGACAAGAATTTAACATTTTCGGTAAAAATACTCAATTTTTGGAAGTGTTTTGTTCAAAATAGATATGATAGCACAAAAACATCACGAAGATATTTTAACCAAGCATTTGTACTCGATAGATCTTTAATTGTGCAAAGTTTGGTTGTGATGTTTCTGTGCGATCTATATTAAAATAGCCAATATAGTATCAAATATTGCATCAAATTATTAAATTTCTTAGTATTTTCGAATCTAAAGCATTTTCTATGGGTCATGTGAGCATTGTAGAACTAATTAAACTAAAAATTGTGTTGAATTTTCTTTTCATAGACATTATTCAATACAAAAAATATCAAATAATAAATATAAGCCCATTTTTATTTTTTAACCATATTCTTGGGCCAAAAATGGGCCTTAACGACCATCGTCATTTAACAAATGAGGAATGGCTTGGTGTCGTTTTATTTGCAATCGACAGCATCTCTCATCCGTCATCTTTTCATATTTCAAACCTCCTAAAAACCAATAGGCAAATTTTGACGAAACTGTGGTGGAATTGTCCTCCACCAAACTTTTTGTCCCGCCTTCCTGTCTGCTATGCAACATGGTCGCCGTTATTAAAAATGGAAAAGGGTGGTACAGTTAAATAAAATTTGTCGTTTGAAACTTTTGAGTCATTTGCAACATAACTTGTTTCATCTACCAAAAACGTATTTTATAGAAGCCAATGGGAAATTTACTGAAAATCTGCTCTAATACTACGTCAGACTTTGATGGTATGGTCCTTTGTTGGTTCTCTACAAAACAATTGCACCCATCTTCCCCGAATACCAACTAATATGACTGCCGTAGTTCAATCTTATGGGAAATCTTATTCTCCATAATTATTACGTGGTTTGCCTCCAAACTTCGACTGAGTGGTCGTCTGCCAAACTTTATCAACAAAGCCAGATATGTTGTAAAATAGGATTCTAGTGGAAACTAACTTAAAACGTATTTTGTGTTTAACAACGAGCTTATTTTATTTATCAAAGTTTTGCAAAAAATTAATTCCTGGAAAGGACCGATGAGGAGTCGCTGTCAGGTTTTAATGGGCGGGGGCTGTCGTAAGCGTAGACCTCTATAGCTATATAGACAGATATTCTTTTCTCGTGATAACTTTTGTTCTTTTTGTTTATAAACGGTGACATTTCAGCTGTCCCAATATATGGGTCGTATACATTTAACAGCACATACCTTATTTAAGAGGATGTGTTTAATACACTGACTTCCTCGACAGAGCCCAGGCGGTGTTACCGACAATGCTCAGTACACAATCGCCCCCTCCAACAAGTGGTTTAAGGAAAAATAAAAGAAAACTAAGGCAGCAATAAAGTAACCACAAAAATCGAACAGAAATTCACCAAATCCGACCAGAAAGTACACACAGAT
>JAULBM010052383.1:0-10496 GCA_032357055.1 Geukensia granosissima
ATCTTGTTTCTGATTGGCTGATTCATTAAAAAATCTTCTCCTCTGAAACTTCTTTGCCAAAAGGCAGGTGAGCGATATAGGCTCAGCCTCCTGAGCCTCTAGTTATTACTTTTGTGCAGTTGCAACCAAACTTTGAATTATATCCTTGTAATAGCATTTTTAGCTCACCTGACATAAAAAGTCATGTAAGCTTTTGCCGTCACTTTGCGTCTGGCATCCATCGTATGTCAGTTGTCGTAAAATTTTCTTCAAAGCTCTTCTCCTCTGAAACCACTGGAACATTTTGAACCATACTTAATTGGCAGCAATTAGGTACTGCTCTTTCAAAATTATGTCCGACATCCCTGCCAGTCTTCCAAGATTTCTGTTGTTACTAAAGATAGAAAAGAGGGGCATATTTTTAAAATCATGTCCTGAACTATTGAACCATTTGCAAAATGGTGGAATGGTGCTTAATTGGTCCTCTATCAAATTGGTGTCCGGCATCCCTGTCCACCTACCAAAATGGACACCACAGCCGAATTTAGTTTAACATAGGACCATATGGGAAATTCACTTGAAAATCTTCTTGTCTGAATCTACTGAGCCTATTGCAACCAAATTTTGATAGAATGGTCCTTAGATGGCCCTCTACCAAAACTGTGTCCGGCATTCCCGCCTACAAACCAAGATGGCCGCCACAGTCAAACTTAATTTAACAAAGGACCTTATGGGAAATTCTTTTGAAAATTTTCTTATCTGAAACTACTGAGCCAATTCCAACACAACCTTTGGTGGAATGGACCTCTACCAAAAATGTGTCCTACATCCCCGCCCACCTACCAAGATGGTCGCTACAACCAAACTTAGTTCAATATAGGATCCTATGGGAAATTCACTTTAAAATCTTCTTGTCTGAAACTACTGAGCCAATTGCAACCAAACTTTGGTGGAATGGTCCTCAACCAAAATAGTATCCGGCCTCCCCACCCACCAACTAAATTGGCCACCACAGCTGAACTTAGTTTAAAAGGGGATCTAATAGTAAATTTATTTGAAAATTTTCTTGTCTGAAACTACAAATTGCAAATTGCAATCAAACTTTGGTGGATTGGTGGTCTTCTAACAAAATTGTGTCAAGCATTCTGCCCCTCCTCCAATATGGCTGCCAATATTAAAAATATAAAAGGCGGGTACCTTTAATATTTCCTTGTCTGTAACAACTGAGTCAACTGCTAAAAATTTTTTGGTCTTTTAGTGTGAGCTTCTCTCACTAAAAGACCAAGCGATCGCAGAATTTTTCGATTCTGTTATATCAAATAACAGCACGTTCATCTAAGTTCACTCCGGTTTTTTTTTTGGTGGGGTCGGCCTTATTCATAATTTGTGATGTAAATATTGTCAAGAAGAAAATTAATAGTTGAATACATCATCTCTCAAATCCAGTGTAGTACCTTACTGATGGATCACTGACAGGAAACATACTTTTTATCTGAATTATCAAATGTCCACTCAATGAGATATGAAAATTTCTGTTTAAAATGGTTTATAAAAGGCACGTTATTTATCCAAAATAATAAGAGAATTATTCACACTCCAAAAATAGTTAATACATTTACCTTTTATTGCAGTTTTTATTTATAAGCTCTTTATGGTGGTAAGGGCACTAGTCAAAAGTGCAGACATTTTAGTTGTATTACACTCACTGGCCGCTGAAGGGTTTTTTATGTAAATATTGTAGGGCCTTTAAAATGTTCAACAGGGGCCTTAAGTTCTTCTGTGCTACGTATGTGACTGTCTTCTAATTGGCCAATCAATTTTCGAAGATGCACGACATTAAGGTCCTTTTTTCAGAAAGCTTGGTCCTCGGCAGTCTTTAGGTCTCAAGTACTAAAATTTCCTTAAATACTAGAATCTGATTTTACTGATGTATAATTAAACATTCTGCTAGATTTTTCAAAAGAAGCAATTGTTTTATTAATTTAACAAATGCAAACCATTGTAAGGTTATTAAATGTCGTGGTGATGTCAAACTGTTTTTATCAAGCACAATATTATTTGAGGGTTTATCAACTAGAAGAACAACAAATTAGTCGTGAAAGGGAAACAAGGCTGAGGGATGCAATGTTTTTATTGCACAAAAATAAAGAGAGTCACCATAATAATCAATTTTAATCAAAATGCAAGAAAGAAAAAACAATTTGTAAAGATCAGTTTGTTCCAAAAACCAGGGGTATATTCTAAACAATATACTGTATAACTGGTAATACACGGCACTCTGATTGTTGCATTTCATAAAGCAGTTAAAAATAACTGAAATGAAACTGAAATAAGCAAGTTTATTCTAGCATGACATCCAAAATACGCTTCACTCTTTAATTTCGTATTCATATTGTTCTATTGTTCAAATTTTATTAGAAATACATTAACGTGTCTTGTATTGTCGATTCCATTGAATTAGTAGAAATCATCGAAATAGAATATTGTAAAGATGGCGTAGTCTTCACAGATTCCATGCTTGGTCTGGACTTGTTCCCGCACCGTTTGTCTGAATCGTGCAGGGAAAGTCGAGTTCTAATTGAATCCAGACTAGGTCTTGGTTTGTTCCCACTGTGACAGTCGCAGCTATGAGCAGAGCATCGTGTCATAATAGAATCTACACTAAAATTACCACTGCGACCATCTTGCAATGCTTGCGACCTAAAATCTCCCCTACGCCTTGATGCATCATGTGCAGATGTTCGTCCCCTGACAGAGTCTGTACTTTTGTTTACATCAAGTTTATCGAAAGATTTCGAACTAAATGAATGAATACTTAATGTTTCGTTGCTCTTTGAAACTGCAGAACACCTTGACAAATTTGAATAAGAAAACTTTTTTCTCATTTGACGAGATATTTTACGTTTGTACAGGCTGTCCAAATCATTAGCTGGAGAGCATCTTGTTTCTTTAAGAGATGACATTTTTGGTGATGAATATTCAGTTTGAATTTGAGAGCATTGCCTACTGCTATTCTGATTAAAGTCATTCTGACATGTATGAATTACATTTTCTTCATTTAAGGCTGCTAACATATTGTTACTTTTTGTTTCGCTTTGATGTGCACATGGGCTGTAAAACATTGGGTCTTTACAGTTACATGTTGAATTAAATGAAGTTATTGACGATTTATAATGGCTTAATGTTTTGTTGGTTCTTCTTTTGGTGTCACAAATGATCGTTTCGTTAGTACTTAATTCGTTTATACTACCTTCAAAAGTCTGTAAGACCTCAGTTTCGTGAATAGTTTCTAAAGGTTCATCCACTGGATAAATTCTCACTGAAGGTGTAAATATATTGGATATTCTTTGTACATTTAAAAACGTTGCTATTTTTATTCTTTGATCTTTAAGAAGAACCCCTAACGACAGTGGGTTAAGTGTTGGTAATATTGCTTGCACAAGAGTGTAAAATAGTTCCTGATTTTTCAATTGGCCCTTTTCAATTAACCAACCCACTGGTATCATATTTAGTATGGCAACGTATGTGTATGGCACAACCATGAACATTATTTGGAACAAAAGTGAATGAATCACCTGTTTAAGGAGTTTACTTGTGATATTGTGCTGGAATCGGTGTTGTTCTCTTTCTGGATCACTTTGACTGTTTCTTGAATAAACAATATGTGCAAGATACAAGCTTGTCGTTAAGGTCACAGCTAGGAAAATTATCCAAGCTAAACCGATTGTAAAGACTTTTAAACTGTATAAAAACACGGCGACTGAAACATGTGAAATATTTAAAAACGACAAAATACCGTACACCAGAGATAAAGCTAACACG
Organism: Geukensia granosissima; assembly: GCA_032357055.1. Taxonomy (NCBI): domain Eukaryota; kingdom Metazoa; phylum Mollusca; class Bivalvia; order Mytilida; family Mytilidae; genus Geukensia; species Geukensia granosissima. The sequence goes on from JAULBM010052383.1 coordinate 3,802, forward strand.
ATCGGGAATGGTAACCATTTGGTGAACTTCGACCATTGTACTCTCGTGTTGTTCTCTGGCGGAGATTTTATATTTTTTATAACTATAAACCGAGCTGTATTTAGTGTAACAGAGAAGCAAATATAAAAAATCTTCATGGTAAAATCCAAGGTTTCTGCAAATAAACATTAAAAAATAAGTCATTGCTTGTCTTCATAGAAACATCAATATCATTGCTTTTTTGGTAGTAGTAGATATGAAAATGATAAGATATGGGGGTAAATATCAGAGAGCCTGCACTCAAACCACGAGAAAAACAGAGGAATGTACAAATCTAGAGGTCTCCACAAGGCCTTCAACAAGGTTGGAATACCATAGTACTACATACTTCTATTCCTACTGAAATGATATTTTGATACACTTGTTGCACAAAAGGAATTATCCCGAAACCATTGCATATACAGACGAAAATAATGGAGTTATATTTTTCCCGTTGGTGTTTTTCTTGTCACAATTAGTCTGAATATAAAAAAGAGGATCTATATGCACACCATAGGACTTGAGAACAGCTTAACCTAAAACCAAACAATTATATAGGAATTCAAATTCCTTTTGTTTGTTTCAATGTGCATCTTTAATGATTAAAAATAATAGCAAACATTGGTAAGCAGGAAGACTGATAAAAGACGTTTTATTGTTACTGCTTTCTACATATGTATATGTTATCTGTGTTGTAATTCTTTTTTTTTATATAAAATAAATATCTTAAAAGGCAGAAAAGTATAGATCAGAAGAGAATAACCGAGACGTATAAAAAAAACAAGCTTTAATTTAGTTGTGAATTTTAAAGGTTATCTCTCTACAATGAAAACATTTTGCGCCATGTGCAATGATAATAACAAGTAATTGATCCAACAAGATGAGAACCATATGCAAATTTACGTAGTATTGCATTTAATAATGCTATTTGTATGAATGGAAATTTTATTAATATGTCTGATGAGGAAAAATTTATTTTTATGTTCAGTAATGGAGATATGCAATTTTTAAACTGCCAAAATCTGCTATGAAATTTTATTTCCAAGAAAATGTATTTTATATTCTTGATGATATGTAGTTATGTTTTATACAGTCTCTCATAACTCTTTTTAGAGTGGCTTTGGTGAATTTTAATAGTTTGTATATACGTATATATCAATTTGTATCACATAAGGTGAGACTCGTATAAAATATTGTCTTGTCTTGTCTTGGCCAACATCAGCTATGTCCCTTATTGATAGTACATTCTAAGTAAAACGCAAAATAATCTTTTCACAACAATAACAAGAGAAAAACTTTAATGTTCTAATAAATAAATGCAAAAACATACAGTTAACTAACCTAAACGGATTGCAAAGACTTTTAAACTTTAAAAACGCGGCGACTTAAATATTCTAAATATTTATTCATTTTCATATATATAATATTCTTATTATTTTACGTCATTTACGTTTTTTATTTGGGACGATTTAAGTAGAGCTTTTCATTAGGAGCGGAATTTTCACCAGGAGTGACATTATGTTTTTCTTATGTTTAGGGTGCAGTCTCCATAATTTCAATTTCATGATAACACAAATCCATTTCTAGCTTTTGCCACAGGATTTTGAAATAATATATGTATAGTGAAAAATTATATCTTAAGTTCATACTGAAGTATGTCATGTTATATATCGTTGAAATTAACATTTTTGCCACAACTCAACCTGCAGTTAAAATTCCATTGTCCTTTAGAACAAAAAATCCCAATGCCCCTTTATTTAAAATTTTTGACATGAGAAAAATCTGTCTCAAATTTTTTTCACAGGAAAATATTAAGCTTAAGAGTTAAATCTAGAATATCATTCAACTATTTTTTAAAATTTCATCTCTTATCTGTCATCAAATCTCGTAAAATGTATATATTATCACGTCGACTATAAGTTCAGTGCACCCACAGATTTAAAAAGTGGAAAAAATTACATTCTTTCTACGAGGATTTTTTTATTTCAAGTTAAAATGAACAAATTAAATTGTGGCAAAAAGTAGATTATGTAATACATTTTTTTTGCGAAACTTTAAATTTATTTTAACTTTTGTTGTGGCAAAATTCGTTTGGTGTACATAAAAATTATATTCAATCTGCATGAGAATTTAAAAAAAAAGATACAAAATTCCAACTTGAGATATTCATTTAAAAAAGAAGTAATATGATTCAGGAATGAAAAAAATTGTAACCTGTTATCAAAAACAAAAACTTACCAAATATAGGAAACCACTCAAGCAGAATATCCATTTCATTGGTAGAAATGATGAAAGTACCATGAGCCAGAGTGACAAACGCTTGTCCGATCTGTATAATACAAACAGCAATTAAAGTGCAACTGGTCTGCTTCTGCTTATCTTTTGGCGCAATGTAAATATACAATATATTGAAAATAATTCCAAAAAACTGCAGTATGGTAACAATACTATAAACGTTTATATTTGTGTAAGGTCTGCAGAAAGGAAGTACCGTGCTAGTTTGATTCTCCATGCTTGTTTTCAACTTGTGAGCGTGCTTGGTCTTATTTATCAAACCTTTTTCAAGGTGTTAATTAAATATAAAGATGATGCGAATACAACTACTTATATGGTAGTGTCCTGAATTGTTTATACCTTTACATAATTTTATTTACAAAATTGTTTTGGTTCTAATGCTAATAATTAGAGGTTATTCTTAAAAATACATATAAAGTATAAAGAAATCCACAATAGTCATACAAAATTGGTGAACATTACTGGATTAATCAATATGCCTGGCCAAAAGTAATTTAGGCTCATAATAAACATCTGTTGGGAAATTCGCTATCATTTGAGGTTTCAAGTTCTGACTATTGGAAAACTCAAAAACGTGTAAAAAGACTGAAAAATGACAACTTTGCCTTAAAAAAATGAATAAAATTTCAAACATAACTGTAAATTAAATAATTTTCATGTGTGAGAAATGTCACCTTAAATCAATAGAGTAGTAGCAAAGGAGTAGTTTTTAAATATAAAGATATTGTCCATTAGACAGCCAACAACCAAGTGACAGTAGAATTTAAACTTCTTCAGGTCCCACTATGGCCTTCAACATGAACCAGAGTCCATACCATAACCCATCTCATCAAAATCATTTATTTAAAGAATGTCAGGGCGAACTGCAAAGTATGTCAGATTGGAACTGCAAGTTCATAACGAACTATCAAAGTCATCTTACAAAAGTTTGCATACCATAACGGTTAACGTTAAAAAGACCTGCCAAGGTTACAAAAAGTAAGTGACCAAAGTTTTTCTGGTGCTTGGCCCCCATATTTTATAAAGTGATAACAACAGGGGATTCAGAGTTTTGAAACAGATCTAAGGCAACCGAGTCTTACATACTAGTAGAGGCCATTGTACATAGTAAACCACGTCTCCTTCATTTTCACAGAAGTGTTGAAATAGCAAATTGTAATGCTCTTGGTATGATTGCGAGTAAGATTGGAGACAACGACAAAACAAACTTGTCTACAGTTTTAAAAGAATTTGATTTACCAATCAACAATTAAACGTTCTCCATATGGGGCAATAGTTAGGTATCCACCGAAAATCATATGACAACAGAAGAAAGACCTAATTACAATATTGGACAGTGAACATGAGATATCAGATTAAAGAAACGACAATTAAATTACTCGACTTTGAAGGCATGGGTATTAAATGCAACAGCATATTTCAAACAAATAATTCAGATCAGATGTTCTTTGATACTGCATGCCTACAGACTTTATTCAAAAGGAAAGTCACGAAAGTTGTCTAAGGCTTCCAATTAAGACAAGTGGATAGAATATTTTAGTGAAATCTAATTCTGTATCCAGCCTGCATATGTGACACTGTGAAAGAAACATATCATATGTATCAAGGCACAGGTTTACGGACAATTTGGAAGTCACAACAGCTTATCTTGTAAAAACAAGTGAAAATAGGTATTTGAAAACATTGTGAATAGTTCATTTGGTTTGTTCTTCATTCCACCTTAATTTACTTATATGATTTTGGGATATTCTGCATTTAAACATTGTCAGTCAATACGTGTTCATTTTACAAAACAAATAAGTAAATACATTTATCCACAGGTTCTCAAAGTAACTACATTTATTCTTAATAAAATTCTTCTTCTTCTCTTCTTCTTTTTCTTCTTCTACATGTATTGCCGAAATTATCCAGCAAAGAAAAAGGGGCATTAAGACCCTTTGACCCAAAAATCTGCTAAGATCTAAAGTATTGATTCTACAGTTTACTAAGTGAAATTCATGAAGTAGAAACCACCATTTTACAGAAAACTTTTTATACCATACTAGCACGGCCACCAACAATTTCTATTTTGATTATATGTCACATTTTGTTCATTTTTAACGTTGAAGCGGGAAAATCATCTGGACATGTGAAACAACTTCATATTTCAGGAAAAGATGAAATTATTTGGGCATCCTACACATTATATTAAAATATGTTTAAGAGAGCACAATGTTTGGCTAAATGTCATTGGAAATCTACCAATTTCAGCTAGTTTATTTTGATACGCTTAGAAATTTACGTCATAATGAACATGTCATTGATCTCAAATAGTTAGTATTATTTATTTCTCTTTATAGTACATTACTTTTGACCATATTTCAGAAAGATAAAAATACCTTTATATTTTTGGAATAAAACGGGCCTTAACGTCCAGGAGCGGCTTCTCGATCCTTTGTTGCGTATTTACTGATGATGGCTGATCTGGGAAATAAACGCATTTTCTGATGATATGAATTTACTGTATCAACCCAGTAGTGATAGAATTAGATTTTTGTATCGAAAAATATTTGTCCTGCCTCAACGAGATTCGTTCTCGTGCTGTTTTTACATCTTTGACATCATTTTCTCTTAATTTGTTGTCATACAGAGTCATTCAAACGTTTTTAAGAAAGAAACAAAAGTAAACCTCTCGCTTGCTGCTTGCACAAGTCGTGACCGTAAGTTTTTTTTCTTTTGCTGTCTTTACTGTGTAAATCTGGAATTTTCAAGTTTTTGTCAGACTTTTTAACATTTACCAAACATCACTTCTTTCTATATATATCTTTATAAGCATTTTGTTTATCAATAACATAAATATTTCAAGGTGTGAAAACATCAAATAACATGATGAAATATATATCATTCACTAGACTGAATTGTGGACAAAATAAATAAAATAAAAATAGGAGATCTCGCTTATTCAAAAAAAGTCATTAGAGTCAAAACTAATTAATGATATGCACTTTTAAAGCAGCCGTAGTTTGTTCGATTTTTGGGTGATAAAAAAGAGAATTTACTGTCTTTTTGTGATTTTACTACTTTTCGTAACATCCAGTCAAATAGTACCCAAAATGTCCAAAAATGTTTTGTCTCAATATTGATGGAAACCGAGACTCTTTAGTCCCGAAAGCCCATAAATCTGGTTATTGGGTAAATTCGAAATTCCTTAGAACACCAGGAAAACCAAACGGTAATGTTTTTCGGTGTTTAGGCTAGACACATTTTGGTACCACTGGGTCGTAGAGGTGTTTTAGTATATATGTGTATATGTATTAAAGTTAAGTCCATGCAGATAGGTTGTTTGAATTCTAGACGTAAATATTACTTGTGTATCCACAGCAAAAGAGAAAATGACAGTTAAGGTTAATACCTTTGGGCGGGAATTTTTTAGATTTTCCCCTTTAAGTATGTGTTACAAAAGGAAATTAGAAGAAATATAACTTACTTGTTTAACTTTTGACCTGTCCCGTTCAGAAAGGACACATTCCAATCACATTTCAAACTGAATAAAGATCAAAAATAAGATATGGGCTAAACGTCAGGGATACCACATTCCGTCTCCTAAGGAACTGAGAAAATTGTTGAATATAGAGGTTCACACAAGGACTTTAACAAGGGTCACATTAGGTCGCCTAAACAAATAAAACGTGCATACATAAAATAAGGTACATCTTGTCTCATTGTTGTACATGCAGTTACAAAAAATGTTAACGACACAGAATTTCCGATGACGGTCCAATCTGCAAATAGAAGTAAACAAAATGTACAAATGTACCATCTTAAAATTCCAGTTTGCTATTACCATTTTCTATAAATTCATTTTGAAATCCTTTACATAAAATTGGAAAAATAATAGGAGGCAAAACGTTTTCTTTTATACACAGACATTTGCAAGATATTCAGAATTTTATTGAAAATTATACACATTGCAATACACATATTTCAAATTTTTAATAACTTTACCTTTATGCCTAATGTTAAGGTCGTATACCACTGATTTTATTGATCGACAAAATCAGAAGTTTTTTTTTTAATAATCGACAAAGCAACAGTACAATCGCTTGTTTCTAGGAAAAAAGTTCTTAAGGAGGTTCGGGTGTCTTCCGCCATCTTGGATCGCAAACTTGTGGTATTGACTTTTTCTATAATTACAAATAATATTTCTCAGAAAAATATATTGTTATGAAATTAAAATCGAATAATCATATTATAATTCTTCATTTAATGGCATATTCGTTTTTTATGCATTCACAGAGGATAAAGAGCTTTTTAACATTTCAAAAATTGAACATTGTCAGGGGAGGTAACTCCAATGACTAAATTTTATAAAGGATTGCACTACAGAATTATAGATTTATTAA
>JAULBM010052394.1:0-10496 GCA_032357055.1 Geukensia granosissima
TACTTTACTGGATTCCAAAGCTTCACAAGTGTCCTTACAAGCAACGTTACATTGCAGGGTCTGCCAATTGCTCCACATAACCTCTTTCCAAGTTACTGACAGTTATTCTATCAGCAGTATAAAATGGGCTCCAGAGTTTCTGTCAAACAAGCCTTTATAGAAGTGGCGTGAATCAAATATGGATTCAAAAAAATTCCAAAGATCTGTTAGAATGCCTCAAATCAAGGTCCCTTAGCTCTTGCAATAGCATCAAAACATTTGATTTTTCCACCCAGTATAGAACTATTCCACATTCAAAACTCAAAGAAAAATTAAGAGCCTTAGTTCACCTCTGTTTTGTTAAATACGGTGGCAAACGCAGATTCAAATATTTGATTCAAGGGAGAGACAAACCTTATTTTGTTGTTAACCAATCTGATTCTAACAAAAAAGTACTCAGAAGATGACAGCGGAATGCTAGATTTCTTGATTGACAACATTTTTGTAATGTTTGGCGGGCGTGTGTTTCAACAAACACTCGGCATTCCCATGGGGACCAACTGTGCACCCTTTCTCGTCGATTTATTCCTTTATTCGTATGAAGCGGACTTCATACAGAGCCTTCTACAGAGAAAAAAAAGAGAAAAAGTTGGCTCAATCTTTTGGTTTCACGTTCCGCTATGTACACGATGTCCTTTCACTGAATAATTCTAAATTTGGTGACTATGTCGACCTCATCTATCCCATGAACTTGAAATCAAAGATACTAACAGAAACAGAAAGGTCTTCTTCGTACCTAGACTTACACCTAGAAATTGGTAGTAAGGGCGGGTTTAGAACAAAATTTTACGACAAGAGATATGCCTTTGATTTTCTGATTGTAAACTTTCCGTTCATGTCTGCCAAAATTCCTGTCGCACCTGCATACAGTGTGTATATCTCTCAATTGATAAGCTTCACAAAAAGCTTGTGCATCTTTTCAGGATTTTATTGATAGAGGGTTGCAGCTGGCTAGAAAGCTACTGAGTCAGGGGTTTCTCAAGGAATGATTAGAGTCATCACTCAAGAAGTTTTTCGGTCGCAATCACGATTTTGTTCACCGGTACGAGATATCCATTTCACAGATGACAATCTGTCATGAATACAAATCCGTTCCTATACCGGTTGTCCCTATCATCTATTGTGACTGTTCACCGGCTTTGACTACTGAGTAACACGACGGGTACCACTAGTGAAGCAGGAGTTGCTTACCCTTCCGGAGCACCAGAACACACCCTGGTTTTTGTAGGGTAAGTGTTACTCCAGCTTTAATTTTCATTGTAGTGTTGTTCGTTCTATGTTTGTCTTTCGTTTCATTTTGTTGGCCATGGTTTTGTCTGTCTTCCGATTTAACGATTTCTGTCTGCCCCTTTGGTATCTTCGAATTCCTTATAAAATCATTAACTTAAGATTATTTGCAATGTTATGCAGTGTCAACATTTAAAAATATGGCAGTTCCAACTTTGGTAAATTTCCTGGAAGACTCTCAGATCATTTGTCTTTGGTTTTTCTGAATTCGTTTTTTGCATAAAACTATGCTCATGTTATTTCATAGAAATGACACGCCTACATATAAATACTAACGGAAAAAAGAAACAGTGCATACATTAAATTGTATATATTTTTAATGAAACTTGGAAGATATATTTAAATTTTTTGAAAAAAATAAGAGATTTTATTTCAAATGTCAAAAGAAATAAATTACATTAATAACTTGATATGCGTTACCTTAGAGGGAAAATTGAAGCAGCTTATAAAAAAGTGAATAATAAAAACAACCTTTCAAATTTTCACATTTTTAAAAATCAATAGCATGTCTTCAGATCTTGATGCAAACTGACGAAGCTTCATCAATTAATGTCCATACTTCTTTATTTGTGTCAAAATGTTAATTTGTCACAGTGTATTTGGGGTAAAAAGGTGGTTTTCGAATCTCTTAAACTGTGATTTGAAAAATAAGATCTTTACAAAAATCTGTGAGGGTTCGTTGCCTAAATCTGTAAAAATTTTGAATAAATCTCAAATAAATATTAAGAGAAAATCAAGCAGTTGAATTTCACATGCAATTGAAATTACGTATAGATAATTATTTTTCTTGTTCTTTGAGTATATAATGTCTCTGCTTAATCAGGCCTACCCAAAATCTGCATCTTAAAACGGAGGAAATTCTCATGAATGTGGGAATTCTCAGATGAAAATCGTGCAGTTGTAAATGAAAGAAATCAAGTTACCCTTCTTTAGTTGTTAATTCTTTCTTATGTGTTTTAAGTCTAACTGTGAGAATTCCGCCGTTTTTTTTTACCGTCTTATAATGATTGGCCAATGATCATTTTTACAAGAGAACGTGGTGTGAAACCGTATGAACTAATCACTGAAAACCTGCGCCTGGGGTAGGATAGAAAAATGCTTCGGGCGGTATTGCACTGAACAGATGAACAGAACAGTCCAGATGATCCACCACATAATTAGCGGTGAAAGGGTTTCGATCTTGCACGCAACTGCGAATATATACATTTAATCTTTAATATTAAAAATGGAATGAGGTTTATGCCTATGTTTCAAGCGTCAGTGCTCCCGGCACCCAACTGAAAGATCATTACAGTTTTAGACACCACAATTAGTTTACAGATAAAAAAAATAGTACAAAATAGTACATACAACTTTCTCAAGTCAAGGTTTTCTAATCAGCTTTGCTCATCACAAAGGAAAGCAGAGAAAAAAACAACAAAATTAATTTTGAAGCCGCAGAAACCTTGATGATTTGAGTTTATTTTTTACAACAATGTTATATAATCTCGCAAGCTTGTTACATGTGATAATGTCTTTGCAAAAGGTGTATATTAATAGACAATTCTTTGATTATCTAGATATATTTCCTTAACTTTTGACCAACATGCCAACTTCTTTTTGTTCTAGCAAAAACTACAAGTTATATAAGTTCTTCGAAATATTTAAATCACACGCTACTTTTGGGTTTGGTAGATGAAAATAAAATTGATAAATTGGACTAAGATCTTATCAAAACTAAATGCGGTGCATTAATGGTTTCTAAATGCATCTAGCTGTTTATAATTGGTTTTCAGTTTGATGACATTTGCATGTGTGCAAATGAAAAAGTAAAGAAATACACTTACAGCGTTTTAGACAAGTAGCATAACCCATGTTCGCCTATACCATTTTTTTTTAACCTGAAATAAACACAGCAATAACAGCTTATGACAAAAATTTGTCAAAAAAGATGATACCAATACAGGCCTAGTTTTATAACAGCCTATTACAGTGCAAGGTCAACTGTAAAAAATGACAAGGTCCGATAAATACCAATTGCCAATGCTGAATGAATATGGGGAATTTTGGTATGCTATGCACATTTCAAAGAGTAACAGCTCATCAGTAGCATTAGAACCAGATCATAGGAAGTTCAAGATCCAATCACAACAAAAGCACTAAAATCCAAACAAATCGAATTGGAAGGTCAAATAAGGCCTCTTTGGCCCCAAAATTTCATGAAAATGTCGAGGTTTCAAAAATAGTAAATATATGACTGGAATCTTCCAAAGGTACTACAATAGATGTACATGACGCCTTAAACTGATTATAAATAATTGCACAGACTGCGGCAAACTTCAGGGGTTGGTGGGGGGCGTGACAGTTTTTGGTTGACAATTTTTATAATTTTTTGTACAATCCTGTCAAAATACACAAAATGTTTCTTTAAATTAAGGTCTCGCTTGCGTTTAATGTTTCCGTGGTCAACCACTGTCTTCGTGGCTACACAATTCAAAATCCTTTCGTTGTCCATCATTATACTGTGTTCACACCTACCATAGTTTTCACTTGTAGAACTTCTCATGTCAACGAACTATAGATGTATCAAGCACTTCCGTTTTCTTTTGTTTTATTTTTTAATACTTGGCAAACATACACTTATGAAACTGATGATCAATTACATTCGTGAGGAGTCATTATATTAACAATTATATGGCAATCCCAACATTGATTTTCCTGTATTTATTTTAAGTCTCTCAGATCTGTTGTTGTTTGTTAAAATACCTAGCAACTTTGGTAAATTTCCTTGAAGACATTCATACCATTTGTCTCTCGGAAAAGCCATTTCTATCCCATATCTCTGCCAATCATTTAGAATTCGCTTTTTTGTTTAATGTCAAAAATAGATGCGCTAAAGTCGAACTTATCAGGCAGTGGCTATGGCCTCATGTTTCTGTGTCTTTGCCTTATCATGCATCTTAAATTTCTCATGAATAGATAAAAACCGCGCAATGGGAAAATGAGGTTTGATTTAATTTAATTTAAACGCAAACAAACATATCTCCTGTCCATACTAAGGAAATGGAGTTACCCTTCTTTCATCATGTTCATCGTGATGGATAGAAAAATGCCTCGGGTAGATGAACAGAATAGTCCAAACGAACCGCTACATTGTTCAATCGGTTCACATTATTAAAGTATAGCGGAGGATGGGTGTCGATCTCGCTGGTTAAGAACAACTATACAAATCGTCTTAAAAATCAAAAATACTGTGATTCCCATGTTTCAAGCGTCTGTGAAACAAGAAAGGGCACACCTTATATATCAAAAAGGTTACTCTAATACACGTATTTGCTTTAAAAAAAACCCGAACCTTAAGATCATTACCGTTATAAATATCACGATTAGGTTTGCTGAAAAAAACTAGCACAAAAAAAGTTTATGCATATTTTCTTAAGTCAATATTTTCTGGTCAGCTTTGTTAATCACAAAGGAGAGAAGAGAGAAAAAAACAACATTCATTCAGAATGCGCAGAAATCTTAATGATTTTAATTTATTGTTTAGAACAATATTATATAACCCCGTTTGTTACATGTGAAACTTACTTTGCAAAAGGTGTGTTGATAGACAACTCTTTGATTAATTAGTGAGATTTCCTTAACTGAAGACGAACATGCCAACTTCTTTTTGAATAAGCAAAAACTTCAAGTAATTCATGTCCTTCGAAATATGCAAATCACACGCTACTCTTTTTATTGATGAACGAGATTGAAATAAAATCTTGTCAAAACAAACTAAATGCGGTGCATTAACGGTTTCTAAATGCATCTGTTTTTAACCGGCTTTCCGTTAGACAACATTTGCATGTATATAAATGACGAAAGGAAAAAAGTGCATGTCTCTGTTTTTAGACAATTAACCTTCAAGCTATTTTAAGCAGCCAAGTCATTTAACAAAATCTTGATGTGCCCTGTGTTTGTTTAAACGTTGTGTTTGATTTTGTATGTATTACTGTCGGGCAACTTGTGACAGATTTTATTAGATTTTTTGCCCGTGTATATCTTTATTTGTTAATTGACCATACCCTGCATTTGTGTTCTTCAATGCACAGATGTAGTGTCGTCGACATCTAGCAAAGAACTCTGCAAACCGGTGCTAGGGGCCGTCTTGAACTTTCAGTAAGGTGCGAGTTTTTACTCGATGTTGATGGCCTCCTGTGAATTTAAAACGAAGAACAACAATTAAAGCGCTGTTCCTTTGCTTGGAATTTACTTGTACATGTATCAGGTTATTTGCGGACGATACCAGTATTTATATTACTGTAGACACGCCTCAAAATGCAGCTGATATTCTAAACAGTGATTGAAAAAATTCATGAGTGGTCTTTAAAGTTGCTCGTTAACTTTAATCCTAAAAAAAAACAGAACCCATGGTTATTTCTAGAAAAACGGTCAAACCAATATACCCTCCATTTAAAATGAACAACCATGATCTTCAAGAAGTTGCTTATCACAAATTTCTCAAACAACGGCTTATGGCATGACCACACAGACTTTATAGTTAAGAAGGCTTAAACTTAGCATTAACCGTCCGACTAAGAGCATTACTGATTTGCTGTGTAGGACGTTAAAAACCATCAACCACCAGGCTGGGCTTAATGTAATAAGGAACGTTCGGTTTACACTCGATCGATTTATATTGGAAAAAAATGTATATGAATAGCAGTAAACGAGCATCTGTTCATTCGAAACCTGGTGCACTCCCCTAATTGTATATGTGGTCAAGTCGAGTCGACATCACATTTTTTGCTATACCGTAAAAAAATACACTGATTTACACAATGAACTTATTTTTACTACCAACTTCTCTGCCCCTATTGATGTTAAACTTCTGCTCTTTGGATCCGAATGTCTTATGTACTATCTGCCTTTTCTGAATCAATATATTCAAAGTAAAACGGTTGCCAGCGGCACTGGAAAGTGCATTGTATAAAATCTGCGTCCTTATCGACATAAATTCAATTGTAGAACCGTCCTATAAATATCAATCATGCTCACGCACATAAGAAAAATGAAAAATAAGACCAGATGATTCCAGACCTTCCTAGACAGATATTTGGTATAATGAAATTAATCAACATAATAGAAAATGATCTGGTTGGTGATCAATCTCGAGAACGCGGGAGGGGGCTTGTAACTTGCATTTGTTTGAGATATACAATCGGTGCATTCATTGCGTTTTACTATGCTGACGCCCGCAATTTGTGTCCTTGTAGACCGACAACTCCTAAGCACCGACTCGGGACGCGATTTTTTTATATGTATATATACAAAGATCTCGTATGCACGACTTAAACATCGCGATATTTTTATACTGTAATTTTGCATTGTTCCGAGATATTTTTTTTATAAATTACCAACTATTTTTTTCTTTTTACCATTTATTACATAACTAATTACTAGTAATACAATCACATAACTTTGGCAAAAAATATTGTTTTCACGATATAAGACTCCACGGGACTAGCGTTTTCATTTCAAAGGGTGTTACACACCAGCTGTTTATCCAATAAAGGTATTTACATTGTTGAATACCAATTAAATTTTAGAAAAACTAATCACGTACCAATGACAAAATCAATCTTAAGAACAAGTCTTTCGTACAAGCACCGAAGTATTATAGTACACAAGTAAAGTAAATAAAAATATAATATCTTAGCAGGCAAGAGATAATATTTTATTCCAAGTTGAACTATAAAACATTTATGATCTCTATATATCATGTATATACAGACTATAGTTCAAGTTTTCCTGACCCTGTCGCTCTATGCATGACCCTACTAATATTTCATTTGATAACACTTTGTCGTATTTTGCTTGTTGCGGAATTATCACCGTTATAATGAACTTCCTTTTGACGATACAATTCTTTCCCGTCTAGATTTCAGAATTACCTCTCCGATTCCGCCGTACAATTCGTTAATCTTCTGATAGGCTTCCGGTAGGCTTACTATTTAAGCCATATTTTAGGCCTTGCGTACCGGGAGCCATGACTCAGCATCCAGATTCACGGAATCTTGTTCGCTAAATCTGCGTTTCAGTCCTTTCAGAGGCTATTGGGCTCTGTAAAGCCGAGTGGTCTACTGTCGTATTGTCTATCACCAAATCGGTGGGTGGCTATAACTAAACATGCTAAAGTTATTGTCGCGATGCTAAAGTTACATATACTGTTGCGCTGTCTTTTATGAACTTCATCGAGTTTTAGTTGATCATATTGTAATTGGTAATCTTTAAACAAAGTTCTTAAACATAAGATCCTGCTGTTTCATCATGTTTTCTTTGCTTTGAGTCGATTGTCCTTATTTCTATCCTTATGACTTGGTTTCCATGTCATTCTAGTGAACCCCGTTAAGGCCGTTGTCTATTTTGAGCATATTTCCCATTTCGATATTTTAACATTTGGCGGATCTTCTCACTAGAAACAAGGCATAGAGTTGAGGATCTGGTGCACACCCCATGCTTAACTGAACGAATATACAAGAAGGTCTGTGGGTTTCCTTAAATTTGGAGAATACGCCAACACATTTGTAATTTTTACTTGTTACAACCTTTTCAGATGACTTAAAACCGGATGATTAACGAAGCACTTGGTCCTACCCTTGTTTTACCTAGGTGGTGTAATGGTTAGCATGCTTGCCTCGAGTGCGCAAGGTCCTGGGTTCGACCGCCGGCCGGGTCAAACGGGCCAAAGACACTAAATTTGGTATTAAGCACGTATCATTTGGGAGTGAGATCAAAGAATGGTCAACATTCTATCAATCAATCAATCAATCAATGCAAATAAATCAATGGGATCGAAGCTTGTTGTTCGTTTCCGTTTCCATTACTGTTTGTTTCGAGTGCGTCTTGTTCAATGACGACGAATTTCAAATCTCTCATACGTGTATTTTACTCTGGACCCTTAACCACATATTCTTTTATATTTTCACTGGTTACTAGAATGTCGTGACAAAGAACTGTGAAAACTTATATACATACAAACTGGAGTTAATAGATACATTTGTAGGAAATGTTTGGAGCCATCAACAGGTCACATATCCCACACCTGCTTTGAAAGCGCAGGTCGTCAGTTACAACTGGAATGTAAATGACGATATAGCATGTATACTATGTCACCGAGCTCTTGTTTTCCATGTAAGTAAGTAAACCACTTCTGTTGTAATACTTTTAAGAAGAGGTTGAATGAGTAATTCATGACATTTCCTTAAAGATGTTAAACAAAACATTCTTTTTTATCTTTTTAAACCCATTCAGCTATTTTGTTACAAACGACCCTGTTGTAAATGTAATATTGGATTGTTTCTCGGTTAATGATAAAAAGTCATTAACATTTACTACTGTAATACCAGTAGCTAATCTTGACAACAAATTTCCTTAGATTTAGAATAATGACAGTTAATAATACAGGTCGTTTATTTATACTACATAGACAGCCAATACGGATCTCTTTTTATTGTAAAAATAAAATCCTACAGCAAGACGGATTGTCTTTTAATTATCACATTGTAAACTATTTTCTACAGTAATGTAGTCCTTACAGCCACACCTATAGATACTTCTTGTTGGGGGCGGTAAGCTTATTCCAACATATCAATATCCTAAAATAGCCAAGAGGTTGTTTGACCGGAGTAAACATAATTATTGAATATGAAGATCGAAAAGATTCTTCTGTTTTATTTACCTGGCCATAGGGCCATATAACCTATTGTCATGACTTCGGGTCCGTCTATACGTCGTCTGTCCACAATCTCAAAAACTGCCTCTCTTATTCTGCTTTGCCATTTCGGACTAAAGGCAAAATTGCGTCTGCATCAGACACATACATGGCCGTCTTAACTAAATAGGGAAAAAACACAATTTAATTCTTAAAATATGTTCTTCTCTGAAACTGCATAGCCATTTGGAACCAAACTATAGTAAGTCCTCCCTCCCAGAGTTTTTACTGGACTTGTAGTCTCGGCCTTCCCTGACTTTATTCTTATACATCCGTTATCCTCAGATTGAGTTAATGCGGAGCTAGCCGAAAAATTCGAAAACAAGGTCATAGGTCACACAGGCTACCCGACTTTTCTATCGACAAACCAAGGCGACCACCACAGCAGAATTGAGTTTCACATTGAACACAAGGGAAATTCACCTTATTTTTGTCTAAAACTGCTGTGCTAATTGGAACCAAACCTTAAAGAAAAAATCGTAAGGTGGTCTCCTCTCAGAATTTTATAAACCAAGATGGCCAACTCAGCCGAACTTAGTTCAATACATGTATGTTGTCATATGGGAAATTGACATAGAGAATCTGCTTCTTTGAAATTGCTTAGCTAGTTGGATCTCTTTGCTTGTATTCGACATTCCCATCGACTAACCAAGGCGGGTGCCACTCCAAATTTAGCGCAACTATCAGACTTTACCGGAAATTCTCAATATTTTTTTCTGAAACAACAGAGCTAATTAGACGCAACTTTCCTACAATATAGTCTGTAGATAGTTCGTATGAGAAAATCACTTAAAATTGTCTGGTCTGAATTAAAACTGCTTGACCAATTGGAACCCAAAGTACCTTGAATTATCATTAGTAAGGTGTGAGAATTATTCAGCATTCCGGCTGACAATCCAAGGTGTCTGTCACAGTAAAACTTGTTTAACCCAGAATCTTAAGGAATTTTACAAAAATCATTTTGCCTGATACTACTTAGCCAAAAAACTTATCTTTGTTTGATCTGTCCCCTCTTAAATTAGGGATTTGAAGGCAGGCCCATTGAACAACTAAGTTAACCGGGCTCAAAAAGCTTTATGAGAATGGCCTTCAGATGGTCCCTTCTCAGAATTTTAATCGACATCCCCATCGACCAAAAGGATGACCGCTACTGCCAAAAATACTACAACTACTGCTGAGACAATTGTTTCCAAACTTTAGTGGAAGGGTCGTAAGATGATCTCCTTTCCAGAATTTTATCCGACACCCCCTACAAACTATTTATTTGCAGCCACAGCAAACAAAGCTTTAAAACATGGAGCGCTATGAAATATTCACTGTAAAAACTACTTGTCTGAAGCGTCTGAGCCAATTGAGAGAAACAAGCAAGATCTGACAAAATGTCAGAATACTCAAGCTGTATCAATCAAAGTTTATGGTTTTGTGTCTTCTACTG
>JAULBM010052405.1:0-10496 GCA_032357055.1 Geukensia granosissima
AATGAGCAATTTTTATTTTTCATCTGATTTTGATCGGGTTTTTGCATTTGATTCCTCTCAATAAGAGCTTTCAGAAGTAGTTCATCTGATTTTCTCTATCTCTTACTATTTCTAAGCTTAAAGGGGTCAAAATAGTGGGGGTGGGGATCGGGGGAGGAATTCTTTTCATATAATATGGAAAAATTTATTTCTCGTCTGATTTTGATCGTTTTTTTTTTGAAAATATTTCCTTTAATAAAATACAACAAAAGTTACTGCAAGCATTTTTTGTAGCATTTACCAATTTTGTATAGAAGGGGTCATAGGGTTAAAAAATTTGATTTTGCAAGGGAAGAGAATTTTTTTATTCTTCTTCCAGTTTTGATTTGATTCCTCCCGATGAAAGCTTTTAGTAGTATGCATCAGATTTTCTCTATCTCTTACCTTTTTTCAAGCTAAAAGGGGTCAAAGTAGTAGGGGAAATTCAATTACGTATAATGTGGAAAAAAAATTTTTTCATCTGATTTTGATGAGGTTTTCTCCAAATGATAACTTATGAAAAATTTAACAAAGTTACACCAGTTTTGAGGATAATATGAGTCATAATGATCATTTATCCAGTCATGTTACTGTACCCAGCATTTTACTGTGTTAAGCCCTTTACTATGTCCAGCACGATATCGTGTCCAACACATTACTATGTCCAGCACTTTATTGTATCCAAAAAATGCTGTGTCCACACTTACCATTTGTTCACCTTTCACATGTCAACATGCTGTGGTTGTATCATGCTGTGCTTGCAATGCACCTCATTTGTCTTTGTGTAAGTTGTTTTTTAACCTACATGTGAATGCTTCATATTTGTAGTGTGAAGAATTAAACAGTGAGTTAGATTTACGATTACATCTCCACAAACCCAGATCTAGAAGAGCAGAGTATGATGTCCATAATGTTAGGGCAGGTGAGTTATCTCCCCTTTACTAATATAAAAATTCTAAATTTTGATGCTGCTTATTCAAATCTTGTATCTTATACTTAAACCTGCAGGCAAGTGGATGTCATAAAATGAAAATAATATGTGAGATAATGATTCTTCATAGAATTATGGTATTGAAAAATATCTCATGTTATCATGCCAAACATTCTAAAGAATGTATTCAATTGGATAAAGGTCACATGACACAAAATAATCAGGATATTTTCATTTGATTGCCATCAACAGTGAATAACCATTACAATTACACAGCTTCATTTAATAACCCTAATATTTCCTGTGAATAACACTGGAAAAAAACAAAGTCCAGTTAATAATCCCGATGTGAACAATTCAAATATTCCACAATAGATGTTAAATGTTCGTTCGGTATAATAAAACAGTTTGACCTCTGCATCAGGGAATATCCAAAATTGTCAACTTCAAAAGGGTTATTTCCCTCTGACCTAAGCCCTCTGAAAATAACCCTTATGGGGTTGACAATTTTGGATATTCAACTCTTCAAAGTGCCGTAATTGTTTATTCTTAGTTGTGATTCTTCATAGAAGGATGGTATTGAATAATATCTCATATTCTTAGTTGTTTATATTTATTAATATTTTGATATTTGGCTTGTTATTTACTCAGAGTAAGTTAGAGCTTATCACAAGGAGTGAAGTTCCACCTTTGTGTAGACCTATAGATTTTTGAATTTGAGCAACTTCTTCTTGTGTTATGCATTTTCATATATTACACAAAATTCATAAAAGTTAAATACTATAGGGTTATTGAATGGGTGTTTCGATATTGGTTCTGTATTATGTCCAAGGACAATCATATTGGGCCAAGGATATCTGTATTACAACTAACCGAGGCCCAATATGACTTCTAGGAGGACATAATACAGGACCAATATCGAAACACCCATTACAATACAGATATCCTTTGCCCAATATGATTGTCCTTGGATATAATACAGGACCAATATCGAAACACCCATTCCATGATCCCTTTATTAATTAGTCATGTAAAATATAAAATTAATCACTGGTTTTTCAAATGTGGTATGATTTATCATGACATTTTGTTTTGCTGTTCTGCTGGATAAAAATGTTGTCTTATACGACAATACAAATATATTTTTATTAAATAATTGATTAATATAAAATAATAATAAAAATTTACAACTGGCCAAGTATGGACTAAACAATCAGGCTCAATATTGAAAAACAGGCCAAATATTTTCAGTATTGAGCTTGTTTAGTCCATATTGGGCCAGTTGTCATATTTTACATAACTAGTTAATAATTGTTGGCATTGCCAGTGCATGTCAGGTTGAAAAATTGAAATACTGAAAAGGGCTTGAAAATTTTGGCGAGGTTAAATTTTGCTGATTTGAGAGTTGAGAAATTCTGAACTAATGAATGAAACAAAGTATCAAAAATACTCAACATCACAGTTAACCCATCCATCCTTCAATAGACAACATAAAACAACAAATATATTGCTTAACTTGGTGCAGGCACAAAATATGTTGAAGTTGAACTGTTTTTTTCAAGTTACCCAAGAAAGAGTTTGGAATGTATGCCAAAAAGTCACAATTCACATTTAATATATGTTTATAACAAATATTAAATATTCAAATGCCAAATTAAACTGTGAGGACCATTTGATGTATGAGTACAACAAGGATTAAATTCTACACAGTATAGCTACCCACAAAAATTTTTTCATTAAATTTTTTAATATTAGTGAATAAAATGTACTTTATTATCTAATAATGAATTTTTCATTTACAGCTGAACTTGTTATGCATTCTGAGAGGGTAGCCAGACACACAAAAGGTGTTCAGCAAGCCCTGACTGATCTGAAACAGGAGTTCTCCAATATGGAGGAGCAACATAATAAGCTAACACACAAGTTCAGAGAAGACATAGAAGCCCTGGAGCTGGTCTTTATTAATGCTACTAAGTCATCAAAGTATGTAGATTTATTAACAAGTTGGCATTAACACAAGTCAGTCTGTAATGAAATTTCTTATTCAGTAATGAGAAGTTAATTATCATACAACAGCTGACTATTCACACAGAAATGTGGAAGATGAGAAATAATTTAATTTCATTGCTGTTAATTAACTTAATGTTAAACATTGCACACATTGGATACAGTAAGATATCGCTTTTTTTATACCAACCCAAAAAGTTTTTTGGGGTATGGGTTCAAATGTATTGCACAGAGTTGTTGCCCCTTATGCTGGATTTGGCTTAGTATCTATATTTGTTTGGATTTGAATACTTCTTTTCTACATTTGGATCTCAGACTTTTTATGCTGGGTTCTAATGCTACAGATGAGAGTTTCAACAATGGTACACTTCTATTTTTAAACTTGTAAATAAATAACTTTGTCTTGATGTGTGAGTTAAAACTTTGTTATCATTTTACTTGATGTGTTTTGAATAGTTAATCTAATCACAAATAGAAGTCATATAAAATTCTGGTGTTTTACATATGACTTTCAGATCTGTTTTTCTGTTGCACCAATGTCCTCAGTTTAATGAAGGGAGTTTTTAGCCTTAATGGACATCATAAACCCTACAACATACCTTATGTGTCAGTCCCAAGTCATGAAGACATTGATTTCTTTTCCATATTGCAGTGTTTAAGTATTTAAACAAATGTATCAAATTTCGACGAAAACATTATATGAAAATTTTTTTACCAGACATGCTGACAACTGTTTTAAATTACAGTTTGTATAGAATAATACAAAAGATAATTCCGTCTGATGTTGTGTGTTTCTCTCTTTCAGATTAGCATCATTACGCCTGCAACTGAAGGAAGAATCAGAAAAGTTTATGACAATGATACGAACTTCATTGAAGAATTTCCGTCAACATTTAGATGATACTTTACAAAGACTGAGAGAATCCAATGCTAGGTTTATTAAGTCATTCAAGTAAGTATCTATGACATCATATGAAGGGTTGTAGTAAATGTTGCTGGTAATTTCTTTTGTGTGCATACAGTAATTGTGCAGATATAAACTTTCAAGTTTTTTGCATTGATTGACTGAAATTAATTTTTGTAGAGTGTTTTCTGATGGTGGAAATTTCTGTCCTGAGGAGATTAGAGAATACTGTAAGAAGCTGGATCAGTCTTCACAGAAGATAGATAAATGTGAGGGTGCTATTATGTTGGAGTTGGAGGGGTTAGAGTCCAAACGCAGGGAACAAGTTACTAAAGTTGTCGTGGAATTTGATGATAGGTAAGATTTTGATTGAGAATTCATGATTATCTCCCTTCGACTGTTTAAAATGTTTAGCTTAATAAGACATAAGCATTAAGAAATAATAATTTTGTTAGAAATGTTTAGTATGCCAAAAATAATTGATGTGGCAGTTCTCAATAATACATACATTTATTTGTTGTTATCTCATGTTACCATAAATTGATAAATAAAATTCCAGAAAAGGAGACCAAGTGGTCTAGGTAGTTGATTTAAACTTACCTGTACAGATCTCTGTAGCCTAGTATCACCTATACTGCGTGAATTCGAGCTTGACTTTGTATCATACAAAAACAGGTTTCGATTAACTTGCTTCACATGCAATAAAGTTTGTCAGTTACCTGCCCATGGTCGGTGGTTCTCTCCAGGCATTCCAGCTCCCTCCACTAGTAAAACTGACCCCTGTGATATGAATGAAATATTGTTGAAAGTGGCGTTAAACTCCAATCAAACAAACATTTCCAGAAAAAGGCAGCCATGTCCAGTAAAAAAAATCTGATTAGTGTTTAACAATATCAGTAAGACTACTGTTTAGTTAATTCTGTTGATTTTTCAATCAAATTTGATCAAAATCAGGACTGATATGCATGGGAAACAAACATATTTTATTGGGTAGCATTGAATTTTGACCTTTTGGTTTCCACTTTGAATTTATTTACTATATCTTGAGAGAATTTATAGTAATAGAGATATATACTCTGTGACATTTTGAAGAAATGCTTTGCAGATTCAAGCATCACATGATAGACCTTGTGTTTATGGAGAGGATAGCTCGCTGGTTAACAAACACCCAGGTCAAGATCAAAGGAGAGGTTGCCAATAGTAACTCACAGGCTCAACAACTAGCTCAGTATCTCAATGATGTCATCAGAAGGATTGATGCTTGTGAGAAACCAAATCTTGACAAAGAGGTGGGTTTTATTTCTTTGTATTGTATTTCCTTGTTATGTGTTCTCATGTCATTAGTTTATCAACCAGGTTATTTCAAATTTAACAAAATTTATTAAGCATATGGCTGTTAAGAAAAACACTTCATCTACAAATGAAAAAGTATTCATTAATCAACACTCTTATATCAACAGGCTGTGGTTGTATAATGTGCTTGTGCAATACCTCCATATACTTCGTTGAGAAT
Organism: Geukensia granosissima; assembly: GCA_032357055.1. Taxonomy (NCBI): domain Eukaryota; kingdom Metazoa; phylum Mollusca; class Bivalvia; order Mytilida; family Mytilidae; genus Geukensia; species Geukensia granosissima. Next base: position 5,374 of record JAULBM010052405.1, read on the forward strand.
TTAAGATCATCGCTTACTTTAGATTGATTGATAACAAAGTCATGAGTGTTCAGATTTAATTTGATTATCTATACTATATTTTTGGAGATTAACTTAAATAGAACTCAATTTTCCATACTGTTGAATAAACAGATGTTGATTTTTTTTGGTATATATATGAATAATTGTATAACTGACCTGTATGCAGATGATGGGTCATAAAATTAAGCAGGTAAAGATTTTGTAGATATACTACATACAATACAGTCTAGTCTTAGATGGGTAGAACCGTGGTGTTACTATTCTTAACAACCAGCTTTTTTAAGGCAATGGATTCTTGAGCATTTTTTTATTTTTCAAAACTTGATGGAATAAAATATTTGTCTACCCTCAGAAGTAAGATGAATCATCATGTTACACTATAGCAGTTAGGCTAATTGTAGTCAATGGAATGTCCCAAAACTGAGCTAATTCTTTTGTTATACATTAATTAAAAAATCCTGTTTAAAAGGTATTACATTAGAATTTAATGATTTGGCATAATTATACGTGAGTAATAAGTTAGTCCAAAAGCTGGAAACAGATAAACTGTTGCAGTGGTCAACTATCTTCAAGACTGTAGATGGCATGGGCATGGCTTAATTTCTATTGGCTGATTGTATTACATGATCAATTCTTATTGACAAAGATATAGCAAAAAATGGACTAAATGCTCAGGTAACAGTTGACTTGTTGAACCCTCATTCCAACCTTATTCCCTTTGATCTAGCAGTTTTGGATAACAGGTCATTTGAAGGTTCAACAAAACAGCCATTGCCCTTGAATAAAGTTAAAAACTGTATCTTTTTTTTCTGGAAAATTTCTGTCAAATTATCTTCTATATCCAATAACAGGTGCTGCCAGGATTGTTCAGTTTAAATAAAATGTTAAAAATTAGTTGTCTTTAGCCATGAAAAATGAATTTGCCAGTTCTCAAGCCATAATTCCTCTTGATTTTTTTAAAAAGAGTGAGATAATATATCTCTCTTTTGTCTTTTTGGATCTAGCCACAATCTTTTATATAAATTTCTGCCTCTTCACAGATTTGGTTTGAGAATCATAGAATTGATTTTGCATGCCCTTAGATATATTTGATTTTTTAACTCTGTTTGGTCATTGTATTTTTATTATGGTTATGGTTTAATTTTGAGTATAGATTTTGTTTATTGTCAATCCAAAGTATTTTTGTAATGGGCATAGAAAAGATTAGTTTGTACTTAATGTCTTTCTGTCTTTAAATAAGCATTACCATAATCATTTTCATTATCATTATTATTATTATAATTATTATTACTATTATAACATTACCATTTCTTGATAAAACTGCTATAAAAAAAGAGAAAGGGCTCTGAAAATTGGAAGGTTAGTCACACAAAAGTAACAACTCTTAGGCATTACAGACTAGACATTGACCTTTGCAAAATATTTTTATGTTGAAATTAAACAGCAAACCTTATAATAAAAACCTAATGTAATGGTTAATAAAAATATACATTGTTAAAGGTCAAAGTTCACACTGTTTTATATCATCAAAACATCACTGAGAATTATTAGTATAAATTGGAGAAATTTGTTGAATGCATATTTTCTCAACAAGTTTCTGAACCAATCAAGGGACCTTAATTTCTTAATTCCCTTACAGAACAATCATCTTCTCTAGCCAAAAAATCCCTGCATATGAACAATTATCGTTAAATAAATTAAACAAATGCCTGTTCATATTGATTGATTCAAATTTTTACAGCAAATTACATCAAGACAGCTGAATGAGTCATTAAAGCTGGTGTTTGAGGCATTCCATGCTAGAAGTATATATCTGAACAGTGTGAGGGATGGCGTGACCAGACCTGCCTCTGCCATGCAGGGACCGCCAGCTATAGGTAAACAATCAGAGGAAAAAATAAATAGAATTAACATATTGTATATCCAAGAAACTACAGTGAAAAAAGAAATGTTAGACAAGTTGAAATTATAGTAAACAAATTTCAATAAGCTCTTGAAATTGTAAAATATTTTTCCACTTGATACTGCCTAATGATTTTCAATTATACTTGTTCTGCAATTTATTTTTCAACTTAAAACCACAGTGTTTTTTAATTAACCTGGCCAATGTGAGCTTTTGTCATCATCTGTCCATCTGTCATCTGTAAACTTTTACATTTTCATCTGTCATCTGAAACCACTGGGCCAAATGAAACCAAACTTTATGTGAAGTATCTATGGCAGGTCCTTTAAAAAGTTTATTTCATCCTAATTGGACAAAAAACATGGCTGACATAGAAGATTCTTGATTCTGAAAGACTGTTACATTAAAAAATCTTGGAAAAATGGTTGAATATTTGATGTAAAGAATGTATGGCCAAATTTCAGGCGATACAAGCTCAGCCTTTTGAGCCTCTAGTTTATTGGAAACAGCAGATTATTTTTTGACTGAAAAACACATAATTTTTTATCATAGCTACTAATTCCTTTTTATCTTAAATCACAATTAAAAAGTACATGCTATATTAATATTTGTTTGGATTTGCCCTATTTCAGATTGATGGGAAAAGTTTCCATGTTTTACAGTCTTATTTATAAATTACTAAGGGCAATTCAACTGATATGTATGACATTGTGAAGAAAGGGATTTCTGATATCGCTACACAACCAACTTGCTTTTTTCATATTTTTATGTGTATTGACTTAAAATCCTTCCATTCCCTACCTCATCCGTATTTATGGAAAATCTACATTTCAACATTTTTTAATTATTCAAACAGTTTTAAAAAAATAATATTTATCTTTGCACAAGTAATGAATGACTCAGTTTCTGTTACTTATTTCTGTTCCATGTTATTTACAGCTCGTGTTGTGTTCACTGCTGCTGAGTCCACTCCGACACCAATCAGTAAAGCAGGAAAACAACCAGCTGAAGATCCTTCTGTTGGCGTTATCAAAAGTATACTCAAGTAAGTTTATTTTATCAGATAAGAAGTTGATAATATTACAAAAAGCTGTAGCTTTGACTTACTTGATTTGGTAAAGTTATGTAAGTTCAGGGTTTTGCACATTTTAAATAAGATTGTATTGTGATGTACAGTGTATTAAAAAATGGTAAATTTTGTATTTTCTTTAAAAAATACTGCCTATTCTTCCAAAATATGCACTTCTATAAAAATCAGGACACTTAAAGTGTACCCTTTAGCTGACATGGCCTTTTTAGATCATGTGATCTATTTTTAGATCATGTGATCTATTCTCATCACTTTGCCTCTGTAATCTTTGTCTTCATCATCATGAACTTTTTACATTTTCATCAATTCCTCTGAAACCTTTCAGCTAATTTTAACCAAACTTTGATGGAATGGTCCTTTGATGGTTCTTGAATGATTAAAAATTATGTTTGGTTTTTCCAAGGTGCCGTCTGAATTGGCTGCCATTGCCAGACATAGATTAGACCCTTAGGGAATTTTAATTAACATTAAATTTGTGTCTGTGGTCTGTCATCAACTCACATTTTAATCTTATCCTTCGAAACAATAAGGACAATTTGGACTTGGAAAATTCCTTTGGTGGTATTCTTTGAGTATTTTTTCTGGGGTCCCATATGACTGCAGTAACTAGAAATAAAAAAAATGTGGGCCATTTAAAAAAATCTCCTCTGAAACTTCTGATGAAATTGTGGAATGGTTCTTTGGTGTTTATATAAGGCATCACCAACTACGAAGATGGCCACCACCACCAACCTTATTTTAACTTGTGATATTGTGAGAAATTATTCAAAATCTTCTTGTTTTAAACTGCTGAGCCAATTGGGACCAGACTTAAGTGGAATTTTTCCCTACTAAATTGTATTAAGCATCTTTTTCAACTAAATAAATCGAACTTAGTTTAATGCAGGTTGCTCTGGAAAGGACATGGTACGATAAGGCCCGTTTTTGGCCCCCCTATTTCAGAAAAAATAATTTATAATGAACATACTAATTAAAGGAAGAAAATGATGACCAAACATCTCAATTTTATCATATGCTTAGTATTTTAATCACAGTTTTTCCTTAGTTCATTTTTTATGCCATCAAAATAGCATAGAAACAGAAAATCAGTAAAAAAATGTGATTTTTGTCACCAACTCCTTCTTTTTTTAATGCCGCCACCAGCATGAACCACAGAAAGCAAAATTGCTTCGAACACTTTCAAAATGTAGAATCATATTCAACAGACAATATTGTGTGTCACTTTGGCGGAGACCCTCAATAGTTGAAAAAAAGGCTGCTGAAAATTTGACTTGTTTACTATAACAATAATATTGGAACCATAACAGTGACGGGATGGCACTTTTCCGATGCGATGTCAACGTCTGATTGTTAAGTGGCTAAAATATTAATTGATAAAGGATTTTCACCGCCAGAACAGAATAAATTTTATAGAATCCATATTCTGGTAGTTTTTAGCATATCATATTCAAACACAGTATAGAAATAGGGACAAAGGATATTTTATTGGGAATTATGTGCGGGGGGTGGGAAATTACTGTCTTTTGTTTTAACTTTCAAGATCTTGTTATTTGCTGAGAAGATCCTGATGAATTTTACCCTGAAAGGCTCTGTTTTGCAGACGATAAAAATCATGAATTCAAGTTGTTCGTCTCGTCCTGTCATGGGTGTAATGTGTTCTAGAGTTTCAGAATCATTAAATTATTTGCTACAATTGGCTGTTGTTTGAATAGGCGCATATAATATTGGATAAAATGTTAAAATATTTAGCAAAAGTATAAATAGAAGTTATTTCATTTGAGATGTAACTCAGTTGATGAGTCAGTCACACAAAATACAGACCGTTTACAGAGTCAGTTGACTAGATTTCTCTCATTATATAAGAGTGTTTCTTGTGTAAATTTATATTCCCCCTTACCAAACAGAACTTAATATAACAAAAATCAAATAATTTTAATTCATCCGCCGAAAGAATAATGGGATAATATTTAAAATCAATAACCTTAAATGATAGTAAAATTTCAAGGAAAAAAATCTTTTTCTTGGAAACGTTTAACTTCCTGATGATGTCTGTGTTGTTCCACCAATCTGCCTTCTTCTATATATCTCAGTTTTAATCATAGCTGTTGG
>JAULBM010052416.1:0-10495 GCA_032357055.1 Geukensia granosissima
TTGATGTGAAAAGGATGCTGTGACCTTGAGGTATTTTCTTTGGTAAAAATAATATCTAAAGTCAGCAATATACTACAAGCATTAATTGTATTTCATAACTTTTCTAATCATTTGCGGGGCATAGTGTCCATTGGACACATATCGACCTGTTTTTGCATGAATGACTCTGGTTATAATCATGGTTAAGGTTCAGTGTACTTCATAACAAAGTTCAATGATATTTGATAACTAGAAATATAAAGCAGAGTTTCACTGTTGAGTCAGTTTGACTAAAATTTTCCGCGTGACTGACTCAGTTCAATTTTTGTTGAGGTTAATTTCTAGGTTACAGTGATATATGATTACTAGATCTGTCTTGCAGAGTACCAGAGTTTTCACTGACAGCATTAGCAGTTTGACCTTCATTTCCATCATAACTTACTTTGGTTACCTTTTTGGTTAACATGTGCAACAGGGATTATGTCATTTTTTTTCAGTGAAAGCTATCGAGGGGATAAGCTACTTCTTCCAATTGCCCTAACGATTTATTTAATTAAATGAATTAATATTAACCAGAGATTTTGTTTTTTATTTATCCTTGTCATCTTCATAATTGGTTGGGCCAATTTCCATGGAAAAGTATTCACTTATAGGGTCAATTTTCAAACTGTTTGTTACTCGAGAATAAATATAACATTCGATAAGTAAAATGATCTGTTTACAATATTTTGTCAAAATTTTGCGATTTTAAATGTTCTAAATGGAACCATATTGGAAACAAAAAATGGACTAAAGCGCAAATTAAACATTTTAAAGCGGTTTTTAGCATTATCTCATGGGAATCCCCATCGAAGGACCTTAGCCAGAGAAAGTGCGACTTTTTAGAAACTTAATTGTAGTGTCTGTCCATGTGCAAGATTTAGTTTGGTTGTCAAGGTCCTTCATACTGAAAAACAACTTTTTCAAAAAAAAACTTGACCGTACTTTGATGTTACATATATATTCGTTTAAAATCACTTATGTTCAGTGTGGTCATGTGGTAAAGCGTGCAGACGGTTGTAATTTGAAGTTATATTTTTCCGGGCGAGTTCAAATCCTGCAGGTTATTTAAGTGTTACCATCTTTCTCTTTTTTACTCCAGTGTTTCATTGTATTTTAAACTTGAAATGTCACACATATGCTTTAATAAGAATTTAAATACAAAAATTAATATTTAAGTTGTGCCCGTGCTAACAAGTTAATGGTACTTTTAACAAAAGCCATAGCCTTTACTTGGTCAGCTAAAATTAGATTTTCATGATGACATTAATCGTTTAAAATAAGAAACATGTAATTTATTTATAGAACCGATATTCAATTAACATATCTCTAGGGAAACTGGCACTAGTTAAGGTCTACCCGAGAACCTTCTCGGTAGACCTTACTGTATTTCGTCCGTTTATTAGGTCTTTCCACTTTCCGGTGGAAAGACCTTTAGTTATTGTTCTGATTATTATTATTCTTTTCTCTTTTTCCGCCGCTTTTGATTTGTTTCGCAGATTTTTATTTCACGACATACCACTTTTATATTTGGTATGATATATCGGTTATATGTTAAGGGTTTCCAGTTGACACTTTTTTGTCGAACACTTATTCTTTACGGAGTTATCTCCCCGAAACCTAAAAAACTTGTTGTCACTCCAACTCAGAAACCGTAAGAGATAGCTGAACAAGTGTAATGAGAAAAATGTTCAGAATCTTATGACACAACTTTGTTCTATTTTGGTCGAAATGATACGATGAAGTTTTTTAAGAGTTATTTCCCCTTGAAAACCGACACTTTCCGTTAACCGGATTTTCTTGGAAACCGTAAGTCCTAGAGACATGGGACCTTCACCAAACAACTTAGGTCTACTATGGTACATTGGATTATGTCAAGGTCATTAGTCTACGGTCAAGGTCATACGGGCCATTTCTGCTTGTTATCAGATTATCTTGGAAACCGTAATAGTTGGCTGATAACATGTCATGGGAAAAATGTGAGTTAAATAAAGATCTATATTTGGTATATTGGGACCAAACTAAATGGACCAAGCATTATGGACCTAGGGTCCATTAACTACTTTTTCGGTCCAAAATAAAGGTTTTTTTTCAATATCTCAAAAATAGTAATAGATAGAAAGAAATTTTGAATTACAAAAATGTTCAACTTAACTTTGCGAACAAAATGACGTCAAGGTCACAGGTCATGGTCCCTAGCAACCACCAAAAAGTCCTTAGCAACCATATATTTTTGAACAGGAAAGGTTATGAGTAGCATAAGAATGACATTTATGGTGGTCTTCTTACTTTGTATGCTTAGCAACCAGCAAAATTTCTTAGCAACCACTTTTTGTCAATTATTTTGAGAATTACTCAAAACTGGTAACATACAGAAAGAAACTTTGAATTGCAAAAATTGTCAGCATGACTAGTTGCAAAAATTACGGTCAAGGTCAAATGTCATGGTCCCTAGCAACCACAATAAAGTCCTTAGCAACCATATATTTTTTTTACTCAGGAAGCTACAAGCAACATAACAATTAAAATTGTGTTTACGAAATTTTTTGCCCTTAGCAACCAGCTTTACTACCTAGCAACCACTATTTGACACTGTTTTTAACATTTTGTTGAAGCTATTGAGATATAGAAAGAAGCTCTGTAATTCAAAAGATAAAGTTCTACAAGATAGGGTCAAGGTCAAAGGTTAATAGTCAATAGCAAAACCATTAAAGTTCTTAGCAACCTAAAATTAAATTGTTTTTAAATCATTAAATTATATTTATCAAGTGTGGAAAGACCTACTCTTGGTTCTCTGAAACCAAGAGATCTTTAATTTAACTTGTTTTCTTCCTGAATATGCATGAAACATTTGCCACTGGACGTTAATCAACAATCAATCAGCCAATATAAACAAACTTTATAAAAATTATTGGGAAAGTAGGGTCCTCACCTCTCAGCTCTTCCGTAGATTCTGTCTACACCAAAGGTGTCATTAGGGCTGTCTTTCAACGAATGATTTTTGTTGCTTCATCATGAACCTTAAACATACATAATGAGTCGGGACATGTAATTCAACAATTTCATAACAGAAATTCGTGACTTGTAAATACATACCATGTACATTTCTTTACTTTATATACAAAAGGTACAAGTACATTAACTCTTGAATTTACATGTAAAGGTAAAATTTAATCATAGACGTATATTCTTTCTGAAGGATTTTTGTCTCGCATCGAAATTAATAAGTTTAAAAAATATCTAGGAAGTATTTACCTGTACTACAAATCTCCTGCCACTATGATCAATACCAACAGTAAAAATATATAGGTCCTCTCGTCCTCCCACACAGAGGAATGTCATCATATCAAATCAAGTTTTATTTTTAAGTCCAGTGGGTGTATTTGGATTTAAAGCCTTATTTTAAACATCGTATAATTTAAGTAATCTTTTTTACAAATAGATGGTTTTTTGATTCACGGGAGCAAACCCATTCTTCTTTAAATTAGTCATAACAGAAAAAACTGCATTTTAAGATGCACTCGCTTTCGTTTTTTAAATCTTTACCAATTGCATATGTAAGTGAAGAAATTGTACTTTTTTCATTTAATTGCGTCCTTTTTTACGAATGAAATATCAAAAACAGGCGCAAATGTTCATTGAATTTCTCTCTGAAAAGTCCTCGAATTCAGTCGAGACGTTTTAATTGGACAAGTATTCACGAAAGGCTTTAGCAGCTCTGGTGACAGTACGCTTCGTAGATTTGCTATCCTAGATATGTAAAAGTTCTTGTATTATCGCTTCAGACACTTCTGCGAATGTCATAATACTGGGAAAGTATAAATTGCATGACAATAGTAACACTTTTAAAAAAGACCATTTAAAATAATAAATACAAGAACAGATGACCAATTGACACTTGTCGTCTTTTGTTGTGTCATCTTGGGCGGCAGTACGCGAGAAATATTAAATTGTAAACTTGGGACGGACAGGGTGATATTTTCTGAGTTGGGCAAAGTTCGGTCTCAGTAGGTGAATTATCGTTGCTACGCGAAAATTATCATATTTTGCTTGGACAAAACCAAAAACACTCCAATATACCACATTCTGAAGAACCAATGAAATAAGTGGATTACACAAGAAATTTGCATAGTATAATAATATCAAATAGTACTCGTCATTAATTCACATCACATACTAATTTTATAGTATACAGTTAAACATGCTAATCTGAAAAGATTTTATATTAACTGATAGCAGAAATACTTACTCCAAACAAAAAATTGGTAATGATGTACAATAAATAAGGAAAGAGATGGAGTAAACATCAAGGAGATATGAAAGTGAAAAGTTTTAGGGTAGACTCCAACCACCAGAAAAACAGAATAAATTACAAATCTAGAGGTCTCCACAAGGCCCTCAACAAGGGTGGAATATCATTCATCGTGAAAACCTTTAAATCGCCCCAAGAAAACATCGTGTAGAGGTTCATAGAGGTCTCAACAAATCGAAATACACTATTTTTGTCGAATGATTACACTCTCCTTTACTTGAAGTCAACGGTTGACAAAAATACAAATAACACAGTAAAAAGACAAACTGTAAACGTCAACGTAGAAAGCATATATTTCATGTAGAAAAACAGCTGAACAATAATTTAAAAAAGGTACTTTTCAATAAATAATTGCAATTAACTGAAAACGAACCAAGTAATCTTTACCAGATGGCGACGTCAACAAGCCAATCAATAAGAGTGGTACTAATATAAATAATGTCTAGAAATCATAATGAAAAGATGTTTTATAAAACCAAATTAATATTAATGTAGAGTACAACATTGGCACACCACTGTCCCATGTTAGGGTTTGGGTTGATCGAACATGGTTTAAACCCGCCACATACTTAAAGTGCTTGTCCTAAGTCAGGAACCAATAGTCCAGAGGTTGTCGTTGTTTAATTAATTAATTATTGTTACATGTATTTGATCACATTTTTTCAATAGATTAGGTCGACAGTCGTGCTTTATAAATAGTTTCTCATTTTGTATTTTGAGGACTTTTACAGTCGTCGTTATGGTATGGATTCTGTTTTATTAATGAAGGCCATATTGGGACCTGTAGAAGTTTAAACTCTATTTTCATTTGGTAGATGGCTGTCTCATGGACAACCTTTCCACATCACCAATTTTATATATAGGCAAATACGGTAATTTAGGACGTGTGGAAGGGTTTATAGGATGATTGTGCAATGATGCTTCAAGGTGCCAAGGTGACCTCGAAGACAAGGTAGAAGACAAAAGCCAAGAAATATGGACAAAATCATATGATAATAGTAGTGATAGATAAGACAATACCACGGTATCTTCAAAATGAGAACTCAAAGTTTTGTTCTTTAGAAAATAAAACTATATAGTTTTATCAATCATTCTAAGAATAATAAAATTGATATTATCCAAACAACAACATACAACCAACAAGGCATCAAAAATAAATTAAACCCGCCTACTATTCTAAATGGTCTACACACCCGCATTATAAAGAAAACAGTCCGATTTTTTTTCAGGAAACATGTGTTGCGCTCCGAAGATATGGTTCAATTGCACTTATATGAGATTAACTCATAATCAGCTGTACAAATATCAAGTCTATAATGAAGTTAAAGATTCATTCAGAAGATGTCCGAAAACATGAAGTCGATCCTACCACAAAAACAATTTTATATAAGGCTAAAAAACCATTCGAGGTTGATGATGACAATATTGCTCATGAATATGCGACAGTGGTGAAACCTCACAATATCACCTTATGGCATATTTATCCATATCTTTATTTATTTCTCTTTTTATTTCATTTTTACGATTAATTGGTAATAAATTTGCTCACCGTCTTCTCAGAAGTGTCAAAAATTAATGTACTTTTTAAGAATTAACTTTTTATATGTTTTCATTGATTTATTTTATTTTTAATTGTTTTTGCTTAATTGATAAAGTTTTGATAAACAAGCATTTATTTTATTTATCTTTTGATATTTTCTAAAATTTTTGTCCATTCTTTTTTCTCTCTCTTTTTATATTTGCTTTATGTTGTTTGACTAAAGTTACTTGTTTACATTACATTACATTTCATTATACATGTACTTAAAAAACGAGGACATTCACGTAGAGCTGCCCTGTTTGTTTGTTGATATGTTTGGTTGTTTTTTTTTGTTTGTTTTTTCACGCCCGTGAGAATAACACTAACACTAGCATGACTAGCTAGTAATGAAATGATTATCTGCATCTTTGGTTTGCCATTTATTGGAATATCACATGTATATTAGAGTGTATTTAGAAGCTTTTAGCTTTATTAAATTTCAATAAATTTGTTTGTTTTTCATTGTTTTATGTCTTTAATATGTTTCTGAAGAAAAATATCAATGATGAAATATAAAGAATTTTTATATCTGTATGTTTATTTAAAGGAGTAACATCTCATCAGCAGTAATAGAACCAATACATAGGAAAGCCGAGATTCGGATATTCCAAATCGAGGTTTCCCTAATTGTAATAAAGTCATTTCCATTTGCTGTTTTTGTAGGCAATCTGTTTGATAAAGAATTTAAACTCGAGAAACTGGTTTCGTGACCCACGGAAATCCAGTTAAATAAAGGCAACATCATAAGGAGAAATTATGCAGCAGTACACAATCCAGAAAAAAATTGAATTGTTTAAAACATTCTTTCTTTTAAATAGTTATATGCAAACAAACTAAAATTAGTAGTGTATTAGCATCTTACATGTGTATTACAAGGAATGAAGTCTTCTGGGGTATTTCAGGGGTTTTGAATTGAATTTCCTAGTGGACCTCTGCTCCACCATCATTCATCGACCCAGTGGTTCAAAATTCAGGTTTATCAATACCAGTAGCATAGGAACAAAAACATTCAACACTCAGTGTTATGAAATCAGCACCAAATTTTATGTTAAAACCTATAACAAATCATTGTAATCACTTTAATTTTCAAGGACCTAACCAAAATTGCATGCCGTCGTTGTTGCAATCGATATTTAAAGAAATAAATACACAACAGACAACTCTCTACCGCTCTGGTAACATTGTATTCATACCCATGTTTCGATTTCAAACAATGGGAACTTTTATGTGTGGTATTTTTTGTCTGTAACCGGAAGAGATAAGACAATTTATGGTCATGAATCAGATTGGACGGAACTTTTTGTTTTCACTGATTTTAACTGTGAGATAATATTTAGGTCAAAAAAGTTTTATAACTGCCACACAAAACAAAAACATGTCGAGAAAGCAACGCGCGTCCTCAAAAGTGTGCGTTTTTGCAACTACAAATAGCGAGAAATCAACTTGGTCCTCAAAAGTGTGCGTTTTTATAACTACAATTAGTTAATCTTTTGATATACACGACATCAGAATGTCTAATTAATCAAATAAATTTAATTACGAAAATAACATGAATAAGGATATTGCTTACTTAAAACAGGGTTATTATATCAAAAAGCTTACTGTTTAGGCAGATAATAGCATAATATACCAAATAAATTCAATCTTTAAAATATGTATAATATTCGAATTGAAGACCAGATCTTTTAACGGAATCCTGCTTAAAAAAAGGCTGTGATTTTTCAAAGATTTTTGGTCGCAGGTAAGTTTCCTGTTTTGAGACGATTATTTATATTCCAACCAAAGGATGTTGGAGTTCTCAATGGTGATGTTAAATTTTGGCAGTTGTCTTTTTGTAGTGACATGAACGTACACTTTTAGAACTCGATTTTTTTGTCGCCAAGTAGTGGAAACAAATTTTCCTATGTTATAAAAGTACAAGGGTTGCAGGGCACCAATGGATTGTTTCATACTGGTTCCTGTTACACATAAACCAAACCATGGCCTCACTGTGACTTTCATATGAAGAACACCAACCAAAGCGCTGTTCCTTTGCTTAGAATTGACTTGTACATATGAGATTTTCGTTTCATTAATTTTTCCACCATTTCCCCCCTTTTTCTTTGTGATCAAGTTTTTTAATCATGGCATCATCTTCTGACATGCAAATGAAAGGATACGAGGTAAAAGTAAAAGGGACGACTGGAGAGAACTTAAAAATCAAGAGGTTTCCACATGGCCCTAAGCAAAGCTATAATTCCACTTCTTGTGAAAAGCTCTAAATCACCCAAAATAAATAAAAGGTATTTACCTCTAGACTTAACCGGTGATATCAATAATGAACATATAACAATACATCAAACACAAAGACAAACATGGCCACTTCTCCTAACTTGAAACATTTGCATGTGACATATGGTTGGGTTAAGTTGTCTTTATTTGGTCCCAAACTTAACCACACAATTGGCAAATGAAAAATCGAAAAAAATGCAGTAACAGACGAACTGTAAAACAGAATATCAGAAAATCTGACTAACCTGAACCTGGATTATAATTAATATACTAAATAAATAGAACATATCAAAAGAAGTTTCCTCAACATTGAACATGATGAATGCTCGATCAGGCTGAGATTCCTGGTGATAAATCATCTTACCTTTAGAAAAAATGATAGAAAACCTATCCAAGTTAAAATTAATCGCCCCAATTTATTAACAGTGTGTCTTGTTTTTACCTAAATTTTACCAAAAATGCATATATGAAGACAGTTCCCGACTTAAAATAGAGTAACTGATTGGGAAAGCTAAAAAAGCTATTTAGAAGGATCTTAACCTTCTATTACGTGTCCCACAGAAAAAGCAATAACAGATGATTTATAAAAATCGATATAACATGCACACCATTCTTCTAAATTACTTAAATTAAATTAACTATAGTACTAAATAAAGACACATATAAGTAGACGATTCGTCATCAATGAATGCTTTTAGTTACTGAAAGCAAGGTTTCTGATGATAAGAAATTAGGCTTCTAAACACGTCATCAAATTCATTTTGTCCGACGATTTAATGCTGTGTTACATTATATGTCTCGTGCAAAAGAAAATTCAAAGATACATTAGGTGAAGACAGAAATCGCTAAATCAGAAGACAGAGAAGAATACATTGGCCAGAAAAGGGAAACGAAAGAAAAACATTTTACGAACAACGCTATACTGAAACTAAAGCTATTGTAACACGAACCCAACAAAAACTAAGTTGACATCAGGTGGTCCGGAAGGTTGAACAACTCCTTCATTCGCAGCACCCGTGCTGTTACTTATCAAGTAAAAATCCGGTGTATAGTTAGAAATCGTTGTGAGTTAAAACCGGTATAGGAACATATTTATTATCATGACAGTGGAAGGCTATCCATTATCAAAACTTTCAGTAAAAATCACAAAATATTTACTGATTAAAACCTATTCTAACTTTAGTTAAAATTAAGAAACATTTTAATTAAACATATTTTATGTTTGTTTAATACTGATAAATATAGTATAGAAAAACAGTAATTGGTGTTTGAAAAGTTGATCCGAAAAAGGTATTAACAGTTGTGACCGGATTAAGCCCGCCGCATCCTTATGTGTATGCCCTGAGCCAATAACCAGTAGTCCAGTGGTAGTCTTTGTTTAATAAGTCATTTATCGGTCTTTGGTCACCACATTTGAATATATTATGCCGATTGTCGTGTTTTATTAATAGTTTCACATTTTGTATGTTGAGGCCTTTTACAAGTTCCGTTCTGTCGTGGATTCTGGTTCAATGTTGAAGCCCTAATGAGACCTAAAGAAGTTAATTTGACTGTCATGCCAATCTCCAATTTGTTTTTTTTTTTTTTTGGGATCAGTATTATCCCATCTAAATTAAGTCACTTTCACCTTCATTCCATGCTTCATTGCCTCGGGTTGACTTTTAGGTCATAGTTTAGTTCTCAAGTACTGTGCGTCCTACCAACATTTAGCTTATTGTGTGAAAGCCAAATCTCATATTTTAAAATAATGGTGCAAAAAAAACACAAAAAAGTCAGACATTGCACCACATGTGTACAGGTGTATTAAATGCACTATCTATAAAACATGTAGTTATTATTGGGAAATGTTGAAGTAAGGAAATAAACTTGACCTCTAAGTGTTTGTGACACAGTATCGTCGAAAGTTAGATTAAAACAAACACTGTAAGTGGGTTTAACAATCTAACATTAACTTTGCCGGAAACAATCAAACTATTGATCAATATTATATATTTATAGTAACGTAAGATTGGCTTTCCTAAAAAAAAACTTTGCCTTATAGGGCTTTGACAGAAAGATAACTCATTCACGATTTAGCAATAATAGCAGTTAATCATTAGATAAAAGGAAGAAAAAAGGAGAAATAATCAAGATCAAAAATAACAAAATGACACATTTGAATATTAGATAGTTAACACAGTCTTCTTTTGTTTGCATACTCACATATGCCCAAGTTCAATGTCTGGTAAAATAAATGAATACAAAAGGAATTCGAAGATACCAAAGGGGCAGACAGAAATCGTTAAGTCGAGGACAGACAAGACCATGGCCAACAA